>BLKR01004925.1:85000-93966 GCA_011170035.1 Teleogryllus occipitalis | reverse complement strand
AAAGTTGGTTTTCTTAGCAGGTTTGTTTGAGGTTCTCCTCTTTTCCCCTGCCCCTCGCTTCACTATTCCTTCATTATCATTAATCTTGTCATCAATATTGGTGCTCTACTCATATCATTACCCATGGATCTCAATGAGATTAGTTGTTAAAAAGACTCTTAAACCCCAATACATAATTAAATACAAATATAGAAATATGTAAATTATCAGCAGCACCAGAACGGATGATACCAATCTAGCATGTACCGGCAAAGGTGTTTAAGAAAGACAATCTCTTCTTTGAACTTCCTACTTCACTTTTTCCTTTTGGGAAATAGTAATAGGCCCAACGGGAGATTTATTTTGCCATTCTTGCTTGGACGCCAACTAACTGCCGTTATAGTTATTAATGTTCTTATTAGCAAAATTATTCCCATACTTGATGAATTACACTGCGTGATAGGGTATTTATTTATCGCAGCCCTCTATTAGACAGAAAAAATGAATTAAATCTATAATGTATCCTTGATCTACTCTGCTTCGTGCCCAATCTTCAATCTTGTCCTGCCATCCTCTCCCTCCTCCTCTCCATATTTTCTACGATCATTGTTGCTACGGGCTGCTGTAAACAGATGCATTTTTGCGTGCTCCCGGAAAACTACCAGTAACAATTTTATAGTTCGTGCTCAGTTCTTGCCGGGATAACACCTCAAAGCGATCCACGCGATAAGCCGTCGCAGCTAGTGAAAGAGTCGTTCTAGAGATAACGTGCAGCAAGGCCAAGTGGCGTGGAATACGCAACTCGTTTGCCGTTATTAAGGACTGTCGGATTTTCACTCAGAAAAGCGGTAGTTTTTCTTCATTATTTGCATAGTTCATGCAAAGGGAAGCTGATCCATCCACGTGGTTTGTAATTTCGCAGGTCCTATTAACCCTACACAATGTAGAAAACAACAATTATTTCACCAGCAGTGCAGTGCATGATGTTCCGCAAGATATAACAACTAGTGCATTGATGGGTACAAATGGACAGGTAACAAAGAACCCGACCTCCGCCGAAGGCAACATGGAAGCGGGCTTGGCAACAGGTTCGTTGGACAGCGAACAGTCGTCGCCATCATCGTCATCAGGAAACCATACACAAAAAAGGTCAGTAAAGTTGTGTTAAAAAATCTGCACCAATCCATAACAGAATCGGATATCTTAACAGAACTCAAACTACATCACCCATCAACTATTAAAATTACGAGACTCCAAAAAGATAACATATCAATTCTGGTAGTTGCGGTCGAGTTTAGTGGCAATGAACCTAGAGACAATTCTCATTCCGCTCCGAGCAGTCGACCTGTGCGGACCTCTGAGCGCAGCTGCTCTCGGTAGTAGTAACCATTCATAGTGTAAGGTGTATTAGCCGAAAGTTTAGTCTACACAGTGCGCAAATTAAACCAAGTGCAGTGATCTAAAAAGTGATTAACGCTACATCAACTTTCAACAACGCTGGCCTCAGCCAGTGCATCGCCGATGCACTAGCATTGGTTTATCCAACCGTCGGCCAAATGGAGGTCGCGGAAGGCGACGGCCGCGATTTCACAGCACTATACGCTCCAGCGTATCAACCAACGCCAACTCAACAAGTGCAGATGTATCACTACACAGCACCGCAAGCAACAAGCATGCAGCCACATATCCAAAATTATAGCCAGCCAATACAGGTCAGTCATTTTGTGCCAGCAGAAGGTGCAACCTCATCGTCAAGGTGCAGTGACAATATTAGTGTAAACTCCGTTCCCAACCCCCAAGTGACAAGTGGCAAACGCGGAAACAGCGACCCCATCCAAAACCCCAATCAATCCAAAAAAGTTCTGATCAACACTAATACCAGCTATGCTATTCCTACAGAGAATAGATTCAGCAGTCTAGCTGACCTTCCTGATGATGTTACGAACGCTACCGACCCCCCTGTACCGGAAAATGTTAGAATCCCACCCATCCACATCAGCAATATTACAAACATTATGGAACTAAATCAGGAAATTAAGGCCCAAATCTCGGCGCAATTCACCGTAACATTCAACAATAACAAAGCCAAAGTTAACTTCCAAAAAATAGAAGACTACAGAAAAGCAATTCAGTATTTCATTAAAACCGAAAAACAATTTCACACATACAAGGACCCAACCAATAAAAAGTTCTCGGTGGTTTTCAAAAACATTCACCCCTCCATCACCCAAGAGGAAATATATAACGACCTGAAGGAACAATACTCTTCCCTAAATAGTATCACCAGACTACATAAAGATAACCAGCCCATCCCAGTGGTAGCCGCAGAGTTTTCCGGTGAACAATCGATTGACTTAATCCTCCGTACCAGCCAAATCTGCAATTTAAAAGTTAAAGTGGAAAGAAGACGGAAAACAATTGGAATAATTCAGTGCCTTCGTTGTCTAGACTTTGGACATTCTAAAAATAATTGTTACAAACAAATCGCCTGTATTCATTGTGCCGAGAATCATTACTCAGTAAACTGCCCCAGTCTGAACCAACCTCCGAAATGCAGAAACTGCGATGTGACTCACCGTGCGGATATCCGTACGAATGAATGCCAGTACTTTAAAAATATATCGGAAAATAAAACTAGAATGCCCCCAAACCCCTCGTCAAATACGAGAACCAACAAATCAACTCCACCCTCACCGGCGCCCCCACCGCCGCCCCCACCTCAAAACGTCCGCCATTTCCCTAGACTCCATAGAACTGCCAACATACCAAATTTCACCCACGAATCAGCATTTAATCGTCCGCCAAATAATATCCCACCATATGTCCCAAACCACAATCCACATACTAGTCTCCCCCAAAATAACCTTCTGAACACACCATTCATTCATAATATTATCAATCACATAATAACCCATATAATCAACATCATAAATTCAGTCATCCCAACTATTATTCAAAATATACAACAAGCATTTACTTCTAATTTTAGTTTCTCCAATGGCTCAAAATAACTCAAATCATAAATTAATCCTAATGAACTGGAACGCATGTGGCATCAGCAATAAAAAAAAACAAACTCCATTTCTTTCTCCAAACACACAATGTCGACATTGCATGTATCACTGAGACCCATTTAAAACCTCCAGCCACTTTTAAACTACCAGGCTATAATACAGTAAGGAAGGATAGGGCTAACGCCTCAGGCGGCGGAGTTATCATACTCATTAAAAACACTATCGCCTACTTCGAAGAAAACTCATCACCCATCAATGGCATTGAAACAATAGCAGTTTCACTTACCTACAGCAACCCAAAACTTACTATCATTGCCGCTTATAAACCCCCCAACATAAGAACAAATTTTGCAGGTCTGAACATCTTACTTTCGCGTTATTCATCTTACATACTTTTAGGAGATCTAAATGCTAAACATGTGCAATGGGGGAGCAGAGTCACCAACGCAGCAGGTGCCCAACTTCTAAACTATATCGTAACAAACAGAATTAGTTTGTTCGCACCTCCAGAACCAACCTATTATCCTTATGATCCAATCAAGCTTCCTGATATACTAGACATAGGATTAACAAACATTAATAGCAATTTTCACTCAACTCCGCATTTTGAACTAGACTCCGATCACCTTCCAGTCTTAATTTCTACAGATCAAATCCCCGCACCCCATTCACCCATTCCGGCATTAAATACTTACAACTTAAATTGGTCCAAATTCAAAAACATAATGCAAAACCAAATTCCCAATTTTAAAATACTAAACTCTCCACCGGAAATAGACCAAGCAATAACGCAACTAAATAATATAATAATCAACACAATTAGCAAACTTAATCCTGAACGACCGAACACCCTTCGAAAACACACATCAAATAAACTACCGAAAAGCATTATCAAAATCATAGAAACTAAAAATAAAACTAGAAGGTTATGGATGGCATTTAGAATTCCCTCACTTAAAAAAGAACTAAATACACTCACCAAAATCAGTAGAAAAGCTCTAGAACACTATAAACAAACTAAATACAATAATATCATTCATTCAGTAAATACACGAAATAACTCTCTCTGGAATTTCACTAAAAGTATACTCGGAAAAAAAAACATAATCCCACCACTAGCTACTCCAAATGGAAAAAAATACGCTACCGCCGATAAAACGGAAGTATTAGCCGACCACTTCGCATCAACTTTCACACCAAACATCACACCTCATCTCCCAGATCACACCCACATCCAACTCTTTGCGAATTCCCCGAATTTCAACGTACCACAAAAAATTAAGTATATCTCTCCACATGAAACTCTAAAAGTTATCAAATCCCTTCCCAATAAAAAAGCTCCCGGCCACGATAAAATAAATAATATAATTCTCAAAAACCTACCCAATCCTGCCATAGCTTTCATTGTAAACATATATAATTCATCTTTAAGAACTGGCTACTACCCTACTACCTGGAAACATTCTATCATCCTCCCGATTCCCAAACCTAATAAGAATCATAGCATCCCCGATAACTACAGACCCATAAGCCTCCTCCCCACTTTAGCAAAAATATTCGAGAAATTAATTCTAACAAGATTAAACAACTATATTAAAAAAATTCACCTCATACCTTTCTACCAATTCGGATTCACTAATAAACTATCCACAGCACACCAACTGCTGCGTATTTCAGAAAATCTCCACTCCTCCTTTCAAAAAAAACAATATTCAATAGCAGTTTTCATGGACATCGCTAAAGCTTTCGACAGGGTATGGCATGAAGGCTTAATTTATAAAATTTTATCTATAGGCACCCCTATATACCTTTTCAAAATTATTAAAAGCTTTCTCACAAATAGAACTTTCTCAGTTTCAATAGAAAATCAAAATTCGAACCCCCGCCCTATCTCTGCCGGTTTACCTCAAGGATCACCTCTCTCTCCCCTACTCTATAACTTGTACACAGCCGATATGCCTACATCAAGATTAACAAACATAGCCCAGTTTGCAGATGATACCGTAATCTACATTTCCCACTCCTCAATTAATTACATAGCTAACGAAATCCAATCTCATTTAAATAAAATAGAAAACTGGGCAACGAAATGGAAGATTAAAATCAACCCCGCGAAATCTACAGCTAAAGTCTTCACTTTCAGACCTTATTCCTTCCCCATGCCATTTAAATTGAACAACAATACAATCCCTTGGACTCCTCACAACAATGCAGTTAAATACCTGGGTCTTCACATGGATACTACACTCAACTGGAAAATACACATTGATACAAAAGTCCAACAAGCCAAAGCCAAAATAATACAGCTAAAATCACTTATAAATAACAGTAAACTTTCACTAAATAACGATATCACCTTATACAAAACCATCATTAGACCTCTTCTCCTGTACGCTTGTCCAATTTGGACAAATGCTGCCAAGTATAATATCAACAAAATTCAGGTTATTCAGAACAAATACCTAAGAACTATCACCCACGCCCCCTGGTTCATTTCCAATAAGCAATTACACCACGAACTAAACCTAAAACCCATCGCACATCACATAGCCTTTCTTGCCAATAACTTTTATTCTAATCTAACACTCATCAATCATGAAAGACATATAAATTTAGGAAAATATGATGAAAACCCAACTAGAATAAAAAACCGATATCCAGTTCATTCTTTTCTCAACATTTTTTCAAACCTCAGTAATTTTTAGAGGTGCTCGGTGAGTCCCCTCGTCAATTGTAGTTTAGAGTTAGTATATAAGAATTAGATATAAGCCAACCATACAAATGAAGAGTTTCTTGTAAACTGAACTTTGTAAGTCAATCCTATATTAAAAAAAAAAAGACAATTCTCAAAATCACCCAATTATGCAATCATCGTGTGACTACAGAAAGACGTCGGAAACCGGCCCATCCAATGCCAACGATGCCTAGACTACGAACCCATGAAAAACAACTGGAACCATGTTATTAACTATGCATACTGTCCTGAAAATTATTATTCAGTGATGTGTCCGCAAAAAATTATAAACCGGGTTGTGCTAACTGCAATGGTAATCATAAGGGTGATATCAGTAACGAATCGTGCTCATATTATAAAAAACTCACGGGACAAAAAATAGTGACCAGTTTAAAAGCAATAGTAATGAAATGCACTATCAATCCACATCCTCATCCCCAAACTTATCTCACACTTCCTTTCCAGATTTACCACCAACTCAAACCATCCCGAATTTTTCACATCAAAATAATCCCAACCCAAACCCTTCAAATTTACAAAATCAAACACGTAATCGCATCCAATCATCTTCTCACTTAAACAATAATTCCAGCAACAACATAATCAACAAAATCATAAATTCCATCACTTCCTATATAATAAATTTCATCAACTCGCTAATACCATCTTAAGTCTCAATCATTCAAAATTCAGTCACAGAATATTTAAGTAATAATCATGCCAGGTTAAACCAATAAAAGTTTAATCATCATGAATTGGAATGCAAACAGAATCCAAAATAAAAAAATGAATTTATTCATTTCTTGCATCCTTACCAGAGTGGCATAGCGTGTGTTAGCGAATCACATCTGTGTAATAAAAACAAACTCTACATCCCCAATTATACAATCTACAGAAATGCAAGAAATGAAGCAAAAGGAGGAGGCATATTTATTGCAATATCATCTCACATCATTCATTCTCATCGTCATTCAGGTATAGAAACTGTAGCAATACGCACAACAATAAATAGCCAAACAATTAAAATAATAGCAGCTGATAAATCTCCCTCGACAAAAATCAAAGACGCACGTGTAATTAGCCTATTTAACTCGAACGAAAAAATATTATTACTCGAGAATCTTAATGCCAAACATATAAGCTGGGGCTGCCACACCAACAATAATGATGGCAAGACCATAACAAACAATAACTTAAAAATCATCACAACAATAGACCCAACCTACCACCCACATGATCGAACACGTAAACCAGATACATTGGATATAGGTATAACAAACACAGACATAAAATTTCACATCACCACAGTGTCCGAGTTAGATTCTGATCACATACCCGTACTGATCTCAGCACAAACTCCACAACATGCGACCGTACCTAAATCAAACACCCTAAAAATCAACTGGAGAAAATTCCAAGAAATACTAATAAATAAAATCCCACAATTAAAAATATTGAATAGTCCCGCCGAAATCAATCAGGCTGTATCACACATCAATACGCTAATCCACTCTACCATCCAAGTAACTCAACTAGATATATCACCTAATAACCATAGTAATAAACACAAAAAATCCATGTGATATATTGAATGCAATCTAAATAAAAAATAAAACAAAGATACTATGGAATCAGCTAAGAACATCAAACTTAAAATTAGAACTAAATTTAATCACAAAAGTAATAAAAAACTTAATAACCAATCACAGCAACCAACAATACCAAGCATTATTATCATACTCCATACAAACAACAATTCTTTATGGCAATTCACCAACAGAATCCTTAAAAAGAAAAACACGATACCACGAATTAACACTTCAACAGGTAAAGCATATACATCCGATTAAAAATCCCACAAGCTGGCATCCTGCTTCTCATCAACTCTAAGCAACATTTCAAAACTACGCCCTGAACATAAAGTAATACACAAAAGCAACAAAGAGACATACTGCGGCCCACATTACAATATACATTTCATCAATCCAGTTGAAATGAACAAAATAATTAAAAAATTACCCTCCAGGAAAGCACCTAGCCACGACAACATAAACAATACCATAGTAAAAAACCTACCTCCCCTGCGATAGCATATATAACTAACATTTACAATTCCTGCCTCAAAATAGGTTATTTTCCTCAATCTTGGAAGCATGCCGTAGTTATCCCCATTGCCAAAACCAACAAAAATCACGCCAATACAAATAGCTACAGACCCATAGGTTTATTTTCCACGTTATCCAACATTTTTGAAAAAAATAATCAAAAGGCTAAAGGAACACTTACAGGTAACTAAAGCCATACAGAAGGAACAATGTGGATTCACTGAAAAAACATTCTACACTACACCAACACCTCCGCATTACTGAACATCTTTACTCATCATTTCAAAAAAAAATATCAGACAGTAGCAGTTTTCATCGACATAACACAGGCGTTTGATCGGACGTGACATGAAGGTCACATATACAAAATAAAACTAGAGGTGCTACAGAATGGCACCCTCTTTCGCTTAGTAAAGTTTTCTAATTTCCTTGGTGTGTACTGGAACTGTACAGTCTCGTCCCTCCTTCTTGCCTGCTTCCTTCTATTGCGGCCCAAAGAAAATGTTTTTGAAATTTTCGCAATTTTTCGCTTTTCAAATAGTAGAACTTAAACTATATTTTAAGAATTCTAAATAAGGACATAACGATGTCCTAAATAGCAATTTTCATTGAAAAATGTACAGCCGTTTTTAAGAAAATGGCGACTAAGCATTACTTGGAGCCATTTTTTGCGAAAATTGCGCTTGAGCGTTTCTGAAAATGCTGAATTTAGAGCTTATTTTTACAAAAAAATGTTGAGTTTTCGAGAAATTTCTTTTGACATTATTTAAAGCACGTGTAATCATAAATATAATAAAGTGAGTAAATTGCCTCTAGTGTAAGTATTTCCGACGTGAGCGAGAAGTCAAAAAATTATATTTTTTTTAATTTTTGAAAAAAAACAAAGGAATAGAGCAATATGACGTTTATGTCATCTAATACAGTGCATTTAGCACTATCCATACAAAAACTTTTTTAAAAAAATTAGCAGCCGTTTATGGGAAAATCTTCTTTGTGTTATTTTTTAAAATTGCAAATATTGCGTGCACTATTGCACGAAATATACTGACATTTTCAAAAAAACTCTAAATGACATCAATAAAAGATATTTATGGACAAAAAATTGCACTTGAGGGAAAAATCTCTATCTTTAAT
>BLKR01004925.1:0-82500 GCA_011170035.1 Teleogryllus occipitalis | reverse complement strand
TCACTATCAATTCACAGACTCGGCAAAAACCCATCATATAGAAACCGACTAAAAAATAAGTTTCCATTCCATATTTTCCTTAAAAAATTCTCTCAATGAGATCCCGACTTGAGGAGCCCCAAGGGAAACCCCAGCCTTTGTATTAGTCTTAAGTTTTAATTTAAGTTAGCTATTAAGCTATCAAACATATATAGAGTTATTTTTAAATGAGCCAAGTATTCACCATCTATGTAAATAAATGAAAAAAGAAAACAACAACCAATTTTCTGTCAATTACTCAATCCACTACTGAGCTCTCAGAGTATAGCAAAATGCCTTTCGTGGTGCATTTATGAGGTCTCAGATTTTGATTTGGAGGATTTCCTCACTTTTTTAAATATCCGCGAAAACAGTGTAGACTTAAATTTTGACTTGAGGTGTAGGAAAAGAGAAGAGGGATAGTTTTTACGAAATCTCTGAGAGGCAGTCACTTTTATCTTATTTTTAAAAACAAACCAAAATGTAGAATTCTATTAAAAACAAATACAAATTATTTTAAATATCTCAAAAATGGTGACAAAATCATCTGTCAGAATTATTGCTCATAGTCTGCAAATCTGGCATTCTTAATTTCCAATAATTCGTTCGGGAGAAATAAAGGAGTGTCCAGGCGTAGGGAAGTGGAGTACCACACGTTTATAATTGAATGCAGCTTCTCTGGTAACTCAAAAAAGAAGCATCAACACCACTGTTGAGTTTTTGTGCTTGTTAGTAATTTATGAAAACATGACACTATCTGATTGGAACCCTTCTTCCCTTTAATTTCTGTTCAAGTGTAGATGGAAGTATTTTCAAATTATTGTAGACCATACCATAAGCCTTGACGAGGTGAAGTTCTCTATCTTTTATATTATTCTAGCTGGTCTATAATCTTTCGAAATACAAGAGTATTGGATACTCGAAACAGTTATTTCTCCCATTTGTACTGTGTCCCAGAAATGCATAATACTATCCTAAAGGGCTTGAATTGTTTGTTATGTGGTAAGAAAATGTGAACGGCCGTTGAAAGAGCGAAGGACATCGAGAGTTTTGGAATTTTGTTATTAAACGTGGATTTAGAGTTCTTTTGGAATTGTAGACAACATCGACTTGAGTGTTTGGGAACAGGGTGCAATATTCAGATGGAGTTTCCATAAGGAAGTACCTGTTTTCAAACAAAATGATGGTACTAGATATTATAACTAAATATATAACAGTTGTTGTTTTACAAAAAAAATATTTTTATAAATTTGAACTTGGATAGCAATAAAGTAATAGAATTAGACGACTCATATGGTCGCATTCATGTTGTTGGCAACATCATCCGATTTTCCTTTCAAAACTCTTAACCTTTTATAACCTATTTTGCCGTGCACGAATTGTTACCGTCAACTTTATTGTTTCGATCTTTATAAAATAATATATGTCCATTTTCTGTCTCCGAACTTTACATCAGCATATTATTTTTAGAAACATCTAATAGCTGTTGGAACAATACTTTCATACATAAATGAATGTGGAACAAGATTAGAGAAGAAACTATTTTCCTGCATTTCCTTCGAGATGATATATTTATGGATGAAAATATTTTAGTTAAACTTTAGTATTGACAGTTATTATAGTGAAAAACTTGAAATACTGATAAAGATACGAACATTTGTTCTAAAAGCGCATCGTCTGAAACCCGCTTTTAATATCCCTTCACATATTTGCTTCCTGGAATAAAAGAAGGAGCATAAATTCCGACAGAGAGCAATTCCATCCACACAAGCATTCAAGAAGTAAAAAATTGACAAAATGCTACTAAATGTATTTATATAATACATTTACACTTTTCATTATAATAAATAGGTTCACAAGAAAGCCAAATATTGATTGTACTAAATGAAAATTATCATGAAAACTCTTGTTGTGGTCGTGATGAATAAAAAGGTCTTCTACTTTCATCTTAAGTTGTTGAATTAAAAAGAATATCACAATATTTGACGCACAATTACTTTTCACTAAATTTAATGGAAATTAATCATACATAAAAATAATTGTTAATTAATATGATATTCCTTGAATATAGTTATCGAATAATAAATGAACTTTCAAGTCAGAAACCTTCAATATACTAAAATGACATTTTTCTCTTTCAATCTCATTTTAGGTCCAAATAATGTCAAATTCATAATTGTATTTAATTTTTTTGTTGTAATTTTAGTCAACTGATTTTTGCATTATTTATTTTTTGCATACGACATGAAAACTCAATGAATATCAAATCATTTGTGTACTAGTAAAAAAATCCATCAATTTATCTTCACTTTTGTCTGTCAGTTTCTCTTTAAGAGTATCTTTGGAAATATTTTTGATTATATGCCTATCTTTATTATTGGATGCAGTATTTTCCTTCATTTATAAAATAATGTGTTAGCAATTTCAATTGCTTTATAATCATCCACAAGAGTTTCAATAGTTTTAAAAACATACCGAGTGCACTGCACAAAATAGATTTTTCACCTTCGTGTCCTTTTATGCGTGGAATCGCTCCAAATGGTCCTCAAAATTATATCTCCAACAACTCCATTCAACTCACCTAATAGATTTATTTAGAAAATCCTTATCGATTATCGAAGGTCTCCCTAAACTAACACCAAAGAAGCAATATGCTCCCACCTTACTAGAACTACGTGCCAACGACTGATTATCCCGCCGGGGACGCGGTTAAATCGCCTTTAGGGCCAGAATTATGACAGTGCTATAAAGTGGTAACGACACCACCCCTGATTTTCCAGGTCGCTAACTCATATGCGCTGAGGCGTAAGCAAGCTGGGTCGATGCTAACGTTGCAGGGTAGAACGGAGCGAGCGTCGGATCAGAAGGACGGCGACAGCCGTGCCGCGCCCAGGACAGCAGACGAGGCCCCCGGCAGTGGGTCCCGGGCCAAAGAGCATGTTTTCTGCCATTTTGTTTGCGATTCATCTAACAGTCAGGAATGAAAAACTATTTGTAAATGTTAGGTTTCTACATTACAATGAAAATAATTAAAGTACAGTTTATCAAATATTTTGTGACAGTCCTCTCATGAATTATTATTTTGACAGATTCAGTGGCGTAGCTTGAGTTTGTGTCACACGGTGCGAAACGAATGTTATCACCCCTCTCCATATATTAAATATAAAATATTTATTACTGAATATTTTATATATTATTTAATTAAAATACAAGTATATTTGCACATGACATTTATTTACAATATATTTAAAACTTAAAGTAATTTAGGATAATTAAAATATATTTTTTAAATAAATAATGTAAAACGAAATACAACTAATTAACAAATGCAAGTTTTTTACCCTTTACAAACACTCGAGACTTTGACTATTGAAGAATAAGCGCTTACCGGTTATAGTTTCGCGTTTTAGTTTATATTATTTATTTTCTTTGATTTGTTATTATTTATGATTTAAATATATAACTATTAAATATATATATATATATATATATATATATATATATATATACACACATATACATATATAATATACATATATAATTTTTAAATGGAACATTAAAACTATGTAATTCCAACTATAGAAGTTTCTAATTGGTGTCAGCCCTCAAATAGTGTCACCTGGGGCGGACCACCTCCGCCCCCCCCCCCTAACTACGTTACTGGACAGATCACAATGTAATATGCACATTACTATAATCTAACTCAGTATTTTCGATTCTATACTGGTCTTCACCCATCCTACTTGTACGAAGCAGAATTCTAAGATGTGGGATTTATTTCAGAAACTAAATAGGACCGACGAGTATATTGATTGATTATTTCGTGTTTCCGGGAGCATCAACTGAAATGGTCATTTGTCTCGTAAGTATTGTGCAGGCACGCGAATGTCGCGGGCAAGGTAATAAGTTTTGAAGTGAAGTTAACGGAGTTCGCAGACACTACGTCCAGAGCAAATAGCGTGAGATTGAAAAGAGATGGTTGTGTAAATGGCGCGAGATTGAAAAGTGAGGGTTGAACAAATGTTCCAGACTGGCGCACATCCTGAAGCATGACAGTGTTTTAAAGAAGTCAGTTGATCGTTATATCTCCTTAATCCTTGAAACACACTTTCATGCACCACACTGCACACATGTCGGAAGGGCAGTCGAGAGCTTAACGCTTGTCCCGGCTGCGGCGGTGCCCCGCTGCTGGCTGATTCCAGGAAGCGGAAATCAGACATGTAGGTCGCAACGCATCTCACCAGTCTGCGGGGAAGATCACCGCCACCTCCCGTGATCAACACTTGCACTACACGTAGGGATTAATGGAATTAGGAGTTGACGCGCCCGAAATCAAGAAATAATAAATGAATCAATTAATCTACTCGCCGGGCATTACACGCTTCTGAAAAATCCCACGTTGTAGAATTGAGCTTTGTGTAAGTGGGATGGGCGAAGGCCAGAATAAAATTGAAAATAATTAGATTGTAGTGATGTGCATATTACATTGTAATATGTCACAATACGTAATTTAAGAAGGTATTGCCATAAAATATTTGGTCTTTTGTTATTTTCATTGTAATAGTTTTGTATTCCCTAACTGTTATATTAAATGTTAACAAAATATCTTGTTTTGACCCTGAATATATTTATGAATATTTTGAATACATTTATGTTTTCCTTAAAAACTCATTTAAAGCATGTTGTCGTCTTATTTAATGTTTCAATTAATGAGAGCAATAAATGTCACAAAGATCCAAGAATCTGTTGACACAGGGTTAACATAATTCACATATCACTCCTCCTATAGATTTTCACGACTGACCAAACATTATTCATGTCAATGTTAATTAGAAAACGAGTCGGAAAACAAAAAACTTTGATGAATGCTTTCCTAGAAGAAATAGAATGTAGCAATCAAACATCAATGTGGCCCGGGTTATTTATTTTTTTCATTTCCTACTTCTTGTCAGGGTTCCTGATTTCTACAAACCACAACGTTTTGAACGCGTGTACACTCGATCGTCACATAGATTTGCTTAATGACTGATTAGAACTGATCACATTCATCGACCACGGAAATGCGCTCTTGATTCTCTGCTATCTTTCTATTATCAACCTATTTCGCGCTTATGGCAACAACGATTTCTCGTACAGTCAGATTTTCAAGAAAATAACTACCAACTCTGAATTGTATGATTTAAAACCTTGAGATGATTATTCGTTGAGCATAAAATATAAATAAAAAGTATTCCAGACTTATAATCAGCTCAATTACGAAGCGCAGAACCTGCGTTTAGTGGCAAGAGGAGCTTTGAAGTCCAGCGGAAACATTTCTCCGGAAACTGGATCCGCCCGAACTCCGAGTAAAGTGCACTGCCGATGTTGATGAGTGCTTTTTGCTCCACCGCAAAGAGGAGTAATCAACGTTTCCGCTCTTTCCAGCGCTCCCCGTGACGTCGCGTTGGACTATCGCCATCCATCGCGAGGGACATGGAAATACCATTTGCATGCCGGTCGCAGTGATGTTGGTTTTTGCGATGGATCCATCTGTGGGGGCTCGGACTGGCAGTCGTCTCGAAACCGGAGGAAAGCTTGTAGAGAGTGTGGAGCACTCTGAAGTTGAGATCTTTTTACTTTTGCGCCCTTACGAAGGTAATTCATAAGAAGAGAAAGTTATGTAATCCTCCGTCGGAAAACGGCGGATTTTCGGTACAAAAACTCTTATTGCTGAGCCCTGGTAACGAAAAAGTGGATGACTCTTGTTGCTTAATAGAGAAAAAATTCCGTAATACGTGGTGTATCTAGAATCCATGATTTGTGGGACCTTGGTGCCGAAAACTTAAGTGACAGCAAAACTTCCTGTCCGTCCGTTTGTCCATCCGTCCGTGGTCAATGCTAGTTCCTAAATCGTTCAGCCGAGTTTCTGCAAAATCGATATTCCCCAATCGATCTGAGTGAACTCAAGGTTTTGGAGTGTCAAACGGATATTTTGATTTTCGGGGATACTTAATATAAAGCGACAAAAAAAATTTCCAAATTTTCAAAAAAGTGGCTCAAATTTTTTTTATCAAACTTTGTCTTCGGTAATTGTTAAGAGAATAGTGCACGTTTCATGTTCATTAAAATCTAAGATTTTTTGCAAACTGCAAACCTGTAATTTGTTTGGGGCGTCTCCCTACAACAATAATATTGAAGATAGATTTTTTTCCTTAATTAAATCTGTTCCTTAAAGACGAATCTTTAAATGAGGTCACGCTCAATTTTTCAAAAATGAGTAGTTTTTGTGTAATTTGGCGAAAAATACGGTCAATTTAAAAAAATTAAATTTTTTTTCTCAATAATCGCTCTAAATTTTTTCTTTAATTTTTTTCCACTGATAGAAAGGCGCGTATCACATTTTCGTTGAACTCTCTGAATTTTCGAAATTTGGTAATTTAGAAATGTGAAAATATGTGCTGTTTTAGCACCATTAGTTTAATATAGGACTACAAACGGAATATGACAAAATTGTCCAACAAACATAGCGTGTGTATATATATATATATATATATATATATATATATATATATATATATATATATATATATCTTTAACATAAATAATGGTTGGGTGTCATGTTCTATACATTGTATAATATGTTACTTACGTTTTTGGTGAGTTTAAGGTTTTTAAGCCCTCTTCTGGAATTTTTATATAAATTTAATATATAAATTTAAAAACATTGGTAAAGTAAGGAATCATTCTAAAGAAGAAGAATATGTCTTTTTAATTGACCAAATTCAACAGAGTAATATATTTTAGTTTTCTACATTTAAATTCTTTATTGAGATTATCATAAAATAGTTATTTGGTTTATTGGCAAATAATTATTAAGATTTCATAAGAAACAGGCTCATTAACAAACGTTCATTTCTTATTACAATTTATATGGAATTGCTTCGTTACGGCACAGCAATTTCGTGACGCTTTGTCTTCTACAACGTTTAGAAGGATGTCTTGAAAGTTGGTCGAAGCTCTGATGATAATTTTCTAAGCATTTTCGATGACGTTTCTACTTGTGTGTAAGACCTACCAACGATGGAAAACGCTTGAATTACGCTTTAATGCGCGCGAGTTTCGATTTCAACAGCCGGTCGACAGAATTACAGTTCAGACGAGGGTATGTGCCCGTTATCTTTTTATTTGCTTATTCTGCCTAAATTTTCATTTAATCTTTCACTCAACAATTGCCCGAAGGGTGTACCAAAGCTGCCCCGTTATGATAAAATATATTAATGAGTCCGATAGACCGTATCTACAGATATTCGGTGATGACAAATTTACGAAAGTTCATTTTGTTTCTCCGCACGTGGCAATGCGAACTCTTTTTGCTGAAGTCGTAGGCTTCCGCGGCCGGAGTCATGTGAATGTGGTCTGAGACCAGCCCTGAGGAAGACCACGAAAAGATGGTCGAAACGTCGGCAACACAGCCTTCGACGCGGCGTCACCCGGACAGCCAAGATCATTCACAACTCTTTTTGCTATTACCCAGAAATAATAATACTTACTTCAAGTTAACAGCATTTCCATCTGTATTCTTCTGCAAATCATACATATTACACCTAAAAATAATAGTCGATAAGTACAACAATTTCAAAAAGAAAAACAAAATCATGAAACCCTTGTTATTATTGTGTACTGTTTTGTTTCTAAGTCCCTCTTATTGTATGCATGATCATTATCATTCTTAAATACTAATACAGAAATTCTTAATTTACTACAAAACTTGATCATCCTACAATAGATTATTTAATAGTTTAGTCAGTTTCCTTTCGTGTAGCCTCTGCCTTCTTAAATCATTCTTGAACCATTGCATTCATTCCAAGCTGAATCTGGTCCAGAGCAATGACATCTGCTTTCTCCACACACACACACACACAATAATTCTGTCCATTTATAACATTCCCTACAAGTTACTTGTTTCTAAGCATTATTATTATTATTGGTTGTTGTCTTTCTGGATCATGTCTTCAAACCTAGGGGTCGTTTGCAGTAGTGACATGGGCTCTCCGCGATTCAAAGTACTTCCAAGTGGGTCTGTTGCGAGCTACACGTATCCATGTGTTGTCTACTTCTTTCTTGAATTATTATTTTGAATATTGTAGGCATTACTAATTCGCATTATTAATTCGTCTCTGCACCCGAATAGTACCGCGTCAGAACACCATCTGCATCCGCTCTTCACCGCGTCATAAGATCGTCTGCCCCGTTTTTTCGTCTTACGCGTCTTCATCTGTCTTCATCCCTGCACAAGATCTTACCCAAACACATGTTTCTTTGGTCCTAGTGCACATGCCATTCCCTTTCTTGCAGCTATTCTATTTTCTGATTGGTCATTGGCACTCTAACACTGTGTTTGTTCTTTGGTTATTGATTCGTAATAATGTTCCGAATTTACTTTCTCACCCACGGAAATTGATTACGTGTCCTTTCACTGTTATTTACCATTATATTTTCTACGAGTATTTTCCCCGTTATCAATTACGTTGCCATTCCCTTGTATCCTTATTATTTACTATTTGATCCTTTGCTTCTCTTCTGTCACCCATTGTTGCTGTCGTCCTGTTTATACATTTATTAGAATTTATCGTTTCTATTGACACACGCTTTTGATAACTGATCTCACCGATGACAAATGTTAATAAACCCTGGAGTCTACAACAGCATTCGGAGACATGAAAATATGCCCAAAGTTCCGGTGACATACGACTACTGCCAAAAATACTTTCTAGGGAAATGTGCACCTTGTTTCAGATGCCAAAATGGTAGAGTCTATTTGTTGCTAATATTACGAGAAACTCTCTGGTTGTATTTTCTATCAAAAATTTCCCTCTGAAATATACTTCTAGGATAATTTGTGTGCACAGTAAGTTATACATTTCCGTCGAAAAGCAATGTTTTTCGGTTTCGCATTTCTACCACACAATGTGGAACTTAGCGGAAAAGTAGCGTATTTGGTGTGGTGTATGGTATTTGTGTAACTGCTAACTCCCTGAGGTTACAAAAGCTATTATGTATATATTTTGATTTTGAACAAAGAAAGTGCACTCTAGTCTTTATCTTTCCTGCGAGTACTTAAACGTGTAAACATGCACCTCATCAAAAATGACCATTCATATTACTTTTCCTCTCTATTCTATAGTGCTCGTATGTAGGCAGGTAGTATGTTATGGTATAGGAAGGAATAGTATTGTAATAATCTCAACAATGCGATTTTAAGCTGTCACTTCTGCACACGTCAGAATTAATGTCTATTAGCGCTATTCCAAAGATTGTTAAGATTAATGCAAATATAGAATAGATGGTCAATTTGGTACCCAATTATCGTGATGTATATATGAATGGATGTCTCTAAGGATGGATATGCATGCCATGCATAATTCTGTCAGATAAGATGCTCCTGAGCTGAAACTTGGTAAATACGTCAGAAGTAATATCTAGATTTACTTTTCTGGAGTTCGTTAAGATATTTTAAGTTTCATGAAGCCCCTGCAATTTTTTTGCGGAGTTAGGCAACTGTACGTATTTAACAGTCTACGTCCGTTAAAAGCAATCGAAACAAATGAGCTAAGATGGCTTATGGATATTTGAGACTTCTTCCAAGGAATGATATTTCTGATTTATATGATGTTGTCTTATGGAGATGGTATGACTAAACTTATTGAATGATACACGGTCGATAACACAAATAATACACTTGGTCGATATTTGCTGTTTATTTGCCTAACGATGTTTTAACTATATCAATCTTCTTACTTTGCAATAATCAACCTCTGTCCTAAAATCTCACTACGCCCCCCCCCACACACACACCACTTATCGATTGATGACGAACTAGTGCCTCAATCCCGTAGTTGATTGTCCTGCGGACGGCGGGAACCAGATACAGACTTCCGCGGTTCATGGCCTTCCTCCCCCTCCCCCCTTCACCTCTGCCCTTTTCCACTCCTTGCAGGCTTGGCGTGAGACACGCCACCAGCTACTCGCATGTTTCACCCCGATCCCCGTCGGAGCTTTGCTTTTTTAAGCGCTTGTCCCTCGCCTGATACACCAGATACTGTGCTTCACAGCCCGGTTGCTTTCCCCACCTCAAGGGCCTTCCCTGGTGATTGGGCCGAACTAAATATTGCTCAAAGGGTCACCTCCAGGTGTTGAGGACGAAGTTCTCTGTGATAAAGGAATTGCGGGGGAGTGAATTTCAATGTGTCCAGATTCAGAGAATATATCAGTAACATAGAACACATATTGTAGGCCCAGAATTTCTACTTTTAAAAGACCAAGTTTGAACGTTTGTAAAGGTGTAATTATACGTGCAAATCGATGAAAATGTACATATTAACGGCGTAAGAAATATTTAAAAAATACATTTCTGTAATTTTTGAAAAAACAAAAGAAAACACCAAAAAGAACTTTACATCATATTGAACAGTGCCATTCCACTACCCGCTGGAAAAGTTTGAAGAAAAAATGTTTAGCCATTTTTTGAGAAAATGGCGTTTGAGCGTTTCTGCAAATGCAGAATTTTGAGCTCATTTCTACAGAAAACTATGCACATGTCCTCATAAATCTAATAGTGTGAAGAAATTGTCTCTAAGGTAAATATTACTGACGTTAGAGACAAGTCAAAAACTCACATTATTATAATTGTTGGAAAAACAAAAGACTAGAGCAATATGACGTTTGTCATCGGGTAGGGTTGGTTGGGTACTAACCCTACCAAAAATGTTAAGAAAACATTTGGAGCCGGTTTTGAGAAAATCATGTGTTTGCAATATTTTAAAATTGCAAATATTGCACACTCCATAGCACAAAAACTACTAAACTTTTCAAAAACGTCTGCATGACCTTAATGAAAGAAGTGTGTGGGTAACACATTTCATTTGAAAGAAAAATCTGTGTCTTCAATTTTATAGTTGTAGGAAGACCCCCCAAAAATTAAAACTTTTGCAATTTTCGAAAATTCAGAGTTAACCGTGAAAATGGGACCTACGCCATCATTATAAATGTATTTTACTCTATTCTTACAAGAAATTTAAAGAAAATATTTGGAGTCGTTTTTGAGAAATTATTTTAAAATTGTCCGTGAGGGGTGGGGGCTTCATGTAAAGTACCCCCAAATATTAAAGAATGTTTTTCATAATTTCAAAGCTTCAAAAACCCATCACGATTTAGATTTTAAAAGTGCAAAATTTCTAACTGTTGAACCAAATAGAAGGAAGAGAATTGCAATACAATTCTCTTCCTTCTATTTCACCCTTCTCATAAATATCAATCTCTATGAATTCCATGTTAATATCCAGAACTATTACCAAGTGCTATGGTAGTCTTATGCAATATCATAGGAACATCTAAGACTTTGTTATCTCTACGAGTTTGCATAAAATGTTTGGTATGTGAGAGCGTTTGTTCTCTGCTTGGGTGTTGTTTTATGCCGTAACCTATCTCCTTATTCTTGTGAATATGAGCAGTGTAATTAATGCTGTACATGTTGTTTTTCACTTTCTCGTATACGTACGTATATACGGAGTAATATACGTAGTATAGAGAAAGTTATGTAATGCTGCACGAAAAACCGGGCAATTTTCGACAGAAAAAATTCAGTGCCGGACCGTGAAAACAAGAAAGTGGATAAATCCAGTTGCTATAATAAGAAAAAAATCCTCTAACACGTGGAGTAGCCAGAATCACTGTTTTACTGTGGGACCTTCATGCCGAAAAAACAATTGAAAGTAAAATGTCCGTCCGCCTGTGAACACTGCTAGCGCCGAAACTATACTATAGGATTTTTCCCAAATTAAAGAAACCGCTGTTCATATAGCTTTAGTTGAAGCTTTGAGATTTTGAAAAACATTCTTTAAAATTTGGGGGTACTTTACATGAAGCTCCCCGGACATTTTCAAAATTTTCTCAAAAACAGCTCCAAATTTTTTCTTTAAATTTCTTGTAAGAAGAGAGTAAAATACATTTATAAAGGTGGTTTAGCAGTTAACGCTAAATTTTACACGCCGCTAATACACATTTTTTCAATGGATTTGTATACATTATTGCATTTGTGAGAGGAACATTTTGTGCTTCAAATGAAGTTTTTCGAAAACTCAATAGTTTTCTAGAAAAATATAATAGATAGAACATCCCGGATCCATACAAATGAAGAATAAATTTCTTTATCTTCAGAAATTATAATCAGTGGGACTTCTTCTAGTGAAGTCATTAAAAATTGTTGAAGGCATTAAAGGGTCTGGAATGAATGTTATGATGTGGGTGAGACTGCTACGGAGAAATTACAAAGAGTGTTAAATTCAAATCGTGACTTGAAATTTCTCCAAAATGTAAAAAACATTATGTGGTGAAAAATCAGGAAATGCAGAATTGGGTTAGATTTCATGTTTGAAGTACGCTCCAGTTACGTCTTGTGGTTATCTTCAGAGGTTTGAAATTTTAAATGAATGTAAGTTTGAATTTTACATAGAATAGTTCCGAAAAATGTTTAATTGTTCACTTAAAAAAAGGCAATATAACTAAAAATTCAAGTAAAATAAAATTTGATTATTCATGTTTTGTCCATTTTTACCCGGCATCGTGCATATTTGGCTATTTGATAGTGCATGTTTGCATGAATATTTTAGCATTTGATAGTGCATGAAAATCCTGTCTCCAGTAATAAGCCAATATAAAAACTATTGAAAAAAACGGTGCACTTATTGAAAGTTCAGCCACAAAGCAAACCGAATTACTACTTCAAACAGTTTTTGAATTACATTTATGGTACTGCACACATTGTAGTAGGTACAATCTACTTTCGTTTCCCACTTTGCTGACTCAGCTGATGGGATCATGCCAAACAATATTGCCACTTCAGTCCATGTTTCTTCAGGGCATGCATAAACATGAGAATACTTACAGACGTTAGTTCGCATTTATTGCGTGTAATGTGAAACGCGAACAGTGAAGTGTGCGTGAGATTACGACGATAAATAACAAATACTTGATCGAACAACTTGCATAAAATTTTCAAATATTCAGGCAATACATTTGTATATTTTTCTATGAATATTAACGCACTTAAAAATGTTTCATGTAAACAACGATTCCTTCTTCCTGAATGATAAGGATTTTTAAAAACTGGTCGTATCATCTCGTAATATTCATTAACTAATACTGAGTGTTCCGTTGTTTGCATAAAACGGTCGTAATTTTATGCATTTGTATTACCGCCAGCAATAACTCTGTCATCATACTCTTCTTTTGTCTCTTCTATCACGTAAAAGCTTCTATAATTACGGTTCCGTTAATCAACGACGACGCGATCAAATATTTAGATTTCTCCTCTTTCCCTCTTCCATGCACACGCCCGAGTGAAAGACAAGAGATGCGAGTTCGGGTGGAAATAGAGGCAGTGAGGAGACGGAAAAGGTGGAAAATGCGCGGCGGCGGCGGTTTACATGCAGTCAATAGCCGTCTCCCGCGACGCCGAGAGAACAAGGCGACCCTCCCCGTGTTTGCAGAGTAAATCGGATATTGGGAAATCGAATACAGAGGCCTGCAGCGCAACCACCTCCACATCCGCCTCCGCCATCTTGGTCTTCTCCGCCTCCGCCTCTGCCGTCGCTGCCTCCATGCCCTCACATCCTGCCCCGCCAACATCCCGCTTCCTTCTGCACCTCCACGTCCTCACCTCCACCACCACTCCATCTCGTTCCCCACCTCCACCTCTCCCCATCACCTAGACATCTACTCCCTCCCCACCTCCTCTTCTTCCCCCTCCTCCTCCTTCTCCTACCCCCACCTCCATCTCCTCCTCAAACTCCGTCTTGGTCTCCGCTTCCCTTTCCTCTTCTTCCACTTCCCTCGCTTCTGTCTCCTCCAGCCGCTTTCGCCCCCCTCCGACATCTCCGTCGCCTCCGCCGCCCCCAACCCCACCGCATCCGCCTCCTACTCTTCCTGTTGCTCAACCTTTGCTTTTACCTCCTCCTGCTTTTATCCTATCCCCTCCCACACACACACCCGTTTCCAAACCCTCTCCTACGTATATTTCTCCATCACATCGTCTGCTTCTGATGTAATTTCCACTGTCTCTGCCAAAGCCACCCGCATCCTTCACAATCACCTTCCCCTCCGCAACTTCCTACATCTTTGTCGTTTCCTTATTCTTTTAATCCGCCTCTTTCTCTTTTTTCTCTTCCCCTCCTCCGTCTCCTCCGCCACCTCCACTTCCTCCCCTTCCTACTCTAAACTTACATGTCGCCACCGCCAACGCAGCACCAAGCTGCGTGAAGGGAACAAGTGCTGCTCCACCACGCCCAGTCCTATCGATGCAAATCCGTTCTCGCCTCTGTCCTACTGCCCAGACACAATGTCCGGACCTCAATACCTTGTTCTCTCTGCTTTAACGCGCAATCTGTTCCTTGCAGGGCCGACTTGTTAGCATTTCATTACATTTCCGATTACGAGAGAAACCAAGCTACTCCAACGGACGTTTCTTATTTGCTTCAAATATGGCTCGTATCTCTTCATTTACAGATTTCTCGCCTTCCTTCGGATACTACCGATCTTATTTTCTCCCTCATTTTCGCAATGACAATTTCAATATAATGCACTGAACTTGTTTTATTTCATTCACTTCATCAACTTTGTTTATCCTTTTCCGAGCAATTCTCAAAACTGTGGATATTTTCCTCCTCGCAACTTATTAACTCCCCATATTTCTACGTGTGTCTGTGCAATTAATCATTCCGCCGGCAAGACAAACCCCTATGTCACAGTCGCAGACACTCCACTACCAATTTATCCCATTCCAACTATCGAAATCTTGCACCTTCCCCTCGCCACTTTCATATACTGTCCACTCCATTTGCACTCTACCACCAGTTTTGTCTGAGGCAGCAGTCCCGACACCACTACCACCAACACCGTCGGCCGCAATCGGCTCCCGCTGGCAAGATATCGACCGGAGGCAGTGCCCCACTTCCCGCTCCCTTTATGCCCCGCCTCCACCATCCTTGCTCTGGGTGCACTACCCGGCGCTTCGGGGGCGCAAAGTGCCGTCCCGCCTCCTTCGGTACGCCCCGACCTCTCCGTCCTCGACTCTCCCGCACCCACCCCGCCCAGTGTCGTCCGTCCCCGACTCTTCCGATCCCACCTCAACAGTCTCCGCCTCCATTATCCACGCCTTCACCGTCCATGCAACCCTGTCCATGCACCTCACCGTCCCCGCTCCCGCCTCCTCCGTCCCCGCCTCCTTCGCTCCTCGCCTCCGCCACTGCCGCCACCACATCCTCCCCCGCCCCTCCTCCGCCCCGCCTCCTCCGCCCCGCCTCCTCCGCCCCGCCTCCTCCGCCCCGCCTCCTCCGCCCCCGCTTCCTCCTTCACCGTCCCGCCTACTCCTCTGCCGCCGCCTCCTCTCCCGCCCCCACCTCCTCGTCGTCGTCTCTCCCGTCCACGCTTTCTATAGCCTTTTCCCTCCACGCCACCCCTGTCTTCTGCTCTGCTACCGTGTTCCTGGTTGCCATCCTATCGTCATCGGCGTTGATATTGCTGTCATTTTCCCCACCATCCTCGCTTCTGCCGTCAGCATCTCCGCCAGCGCTCTGGCCAGGTGATCAAGGTGGGCTCGCCAAATGTGGCCTCCACCGTCAACTCTGCTAAGCGTGTCGCCCGCTGCCCGGAACAACTTTTCTATGAAACTTGCAGGCGGCCAGATGCGGCGAAATTAGAAATAAAGGCTACGGGAGGAGGAAGGGGGGGGAAAGAAACGGCGAGGCAAGTTAATCCGACTGTGGGTTCTTAAATTTATTATGCGCACAGAATACTGAAGATGCTAAGTAGTAGAAGTTTTAGTGGAAAGTTTTACATTCTCCGAACATACGTGCATTAATTATTGACGAGAAGCTTTGTTCGCCCGGAAAAATTAGAGAAAAGCTAAATAAAGTTTGTGTCTGATTTTACTTGTTAAGTAATTCCCCGGATTGAGGGCAATATAAAGCAAACAATTCAGAAATTGATAATTTTTCTCTCAGTGGGTGAAACTATAATCAACAAGATGTTTTATTAAAACTTGGAGAATACAATATAATTAGAGGTGTTAACTCCTTCGGCAACTACAGACTACTTGATCAATTTGTTTGTTTTATCATGACGTTATTACCTCTGGCTCACTTTAAACCTACCATTTAAATGGATACAATAAATTTTTGACAAAGAACAATTACGTTAATTTGATTTCTAAGACAGGGCGAAACATATCCATCCCTACTCTTTCCAGACTTCTCATCAGCGAATGGTCTGAATGTCGAATACCGTTTGCAAAATAATTGTCGATGTAAAATAGAGCCCTTCTCTTTTTATTTAAAGAATACAGGAATAACTAAAATTTTAATATGGTTCAATATAATTCCTGACTATTGATGTGTCTCTAACGCCTTAAAATGGTTTGAAATGTGATGATGTGTTTTTGCCATGTAGAGTCATCTTCGTAGCGATAGTAGAAACGGAGGTATTGGTGGTTTGAATATGGCTGCGTGACATTTCTAGTAGTGTTGACATTTCTAGCAGTGCAAGAATATGGACATTAGCAAAGTTCATTTTACAAACCATAACGCTAAAAAGAGAGATAACAATAATGGCAACAGACACTGAAAACAATGGCAACACACAGGGATAACAATGGCAACAGACGATATCGATAGTGAGAAGTATATCGACAGTGAGGACGATATCGACAGTGAGAACGATATCGACAGTGAGAATGATATCGACAGAGAGAACGGTATCTACAGTGAGAACGTTATCAACAGTGAGAACGTTATCTACAGTGAGAACGATAACTACATTGAGAACGATAACTACAGTGAGAACGATAACTACAGTGAGAACGATAAGAACAGTAGCGACAACGGTAAGAGGAGGAATGGCAACGCAACAGAAACGGCGGTGGAGGCCGTTGTGGATCAGAGCAGCGGCTGCGGAGGCGCGGGCAGCGGGGTGGCAACGTGTACGTCGATGGCGCAGGCGCTGTGGCGCGGCGGGCGGATTGCGTGGCCACCCGGCGCTGTGGCTGTGGCGCGGCGAGTGCGATAAGGGCACCGCAGATACGGCGTGGCCTCGCTCAGCGCGGCGGGCAGGCGGGAGCGCGCGGGGGCGGAAGTAGCCCTTCCGGGTGGCGGCCACGCGGCGCACAGTGGGCTGCAAAGGGTGCAAACGCGCGCATTGGACACGCGGGAGGCGTCGCTTTTTTAAAATGACTGATAGGTACGAAGTATTTACTACAGTTCCTTTCACAAACACACTAAATTCCAAAGATAGCTTAGAATTGGAGGGTTTTACGTTTAATTTTATCGAATTGACATAATTGACAAAAAATCCCTTTCTTCTTTGTGTAATTTAAAATTTAAAATATCGACAAATAGTATATTTGGAGACGATGTTTTTTGTGAGTCAATCTTTGAAATCACCAAGCTATGTGTTTTTTGTTAAACATAATTATAGTCATACAATCACCAGTTGCAAAACTCTATTTAACAAAAAAAAATAACCATATAAATATTTAAATATATCTTGAAGTTTTATTCAAAATTCAAAATATATTTGAGATATATTCATAAAATCGTAAAATTTCGATAAAATAACTTCCTGAATTCCTGAATTTTTCATTGCCAGCCAGTTGGAAATTTTATTCTGACAAAAGATTTAACTTTCAAGACGTATTTTCGTTACAAAATGTTATAAAAATTCCCTAGCTTTTTGTTTTCAATCTTTTGAAGTTTTTAGAATTGACATACCAGCAAATAATTACATGGCAACAAGACTTCATGAATGAATTCAATGATAGCATAACCTATTGACTGATATGTAAATTATTATTATTTGCCCATTTTCCAGTTGACATTTGTCAGCGATAATGTCATAAATTCCTGTACTCTGGAAGCTCCTACTTCATCTTTTCGCACACAAAACGTTCCTACTACGTCTTTCCTCGTACATTCATGTCAAGTTTCCCACATTTTCCCCCTAAATGCGTGTGTGCGCCACGCAGCAGCAGCGGCGAGAATGTGTCCGCCGCGAGAAAGATGCGTTTCATTTTTCGTCTGATTCAGGTCGATTTGCCCTCAACGCTCATATGGGAGATTCACTTTAAAAATATTTATTTTTCTCTTCCTTTCTTTCTTACTGGCGAATTCACTTTTGTTATGTATAATAGAATTGAAATGAATTGAACTGAATTGGTGCCTTATTTTACGTGGCGGGATTCTGATTATGAAGCATGCTCTTCCGTCTGGCCACGAAAAGTTTGCTACGCTCCTTTAAGCAACTAGGGATTTAAAACTAGGGACAAAAATTTTGTTTTTTGTCATTTTTTCAAACTTTTTTTTGCCTATCCACGTGAGTTTCGACCAGTGTGCGGCGCCACTGTCCTTCCACATCACCACGGCCAACCTCGCTCCGCGCGCCGCAGTAGCCATTGCTTTATCTAGGAATGCACTACTGGACACAACGAGGGAGCACGGAGCAAACATATCTGTACCGTTGAGTGTTTGTGCGTTACATGAATTATATGGAAAATTGTGTTATGAGATAAAACGCGGTTGGTGAATCGCTTGGGAAAATAGAATGTTGTAGATAAATAAACAGGCAGGAAAACTGTTTTAAGCAAATTCAACAATTCTTAGACGTACTAAAAAAACAGGTGATTCATTACACCCGTAAACAGTTCCAAGAATCCAAAGATTCCAAATTCTCAACATAGAAAGGAGAACATTTTGTCGCTTTCCTGAAAATACGATCTTGGGAATTGTGTATTTTATAATTTTATACATTTTTAATAGTAAATTTTATTCTTTGGTTCCTGTCGAGGAGAGAGCATGGATCCCTTATGCCTCAAGAGTCAGTTCTCGCCCTCAAGTTGTTGTTTACATGGCACACGTACAGGTGTCTCAGAATAAATGTTAGGAACGTCTAAGACATGAAGGGTCAAAGATGATAACTACTTGCCAACGCACTTGTGGAGATAAATTTCTAATAGAATACAGTCGGGAAATCCAAGCTTTCCTAATGAGATTCTGTGCAATCCTAGATGTCCTGATGCACGCCAAGTCAGCAATCAAGCCAACAAGTGGCGATAACCAAGAGTTGGCTCTTGACGGTCTGGCACCACTGCGTTGAAAAATACATAAGCAAGGTGGTAAGTGCAGTGTCAGTCCCTCTGCTGCATTGTTATGATTGATTGATTGATTGAAAACCAGATTGCACATTTGAACGCAAAATAAGTATGTCAACGCAGGAGACATATTAAACAAGGAATCTTTGAAGGAGACTCTCCTAGCGCACTGTGGTTCTGCCTTGCTATGAATCCCCTATCGACTTTATTAAATAAAGAACAAATGGGCTACAAAATCAACAGCAAAATAGCTTATCCCACCGACCGAGAGATTCCACCAACCAAATTATTTAGGAGGAAGATGTGTCATAGATATTGTGAATCTCCATCTCCAACAACTAGAGAGACTGCGTCAGTACTTCCACGAAAAAACTAATGGAAGTAAGATACATTGGATTGTAACATACATTGGCCGGAAAATCACACCATTGAATTTGTCTGATGAAAAAATGAATCTACCAAAGCAAATACAGACCAATGAAATGAAAATCAGAAACTAGAAAGAGAAGCAACTTCCTGGACGCTACCCATTCCAGATAGAGGGAGAACTGATGGACCGTAAATCGTCAATTAAATGGCTGAGCTTGGGAGAACTTTTTGCTGAAACATAGGGACTCATGGTAGCTATTTACGACCAAGTTGTATCAACTAAAAACTGCCGTAAATTTATCTTGACATACACTAACGTTCGTGATGACAAATGTCGGCTGTGTGGAAAACATAGAAAAAATATAGAGATTAACAGTGGATGCAGCCCTCTAGCATCCTCAGAATATACAGAACGACATGACAACGTTTATAAAGTAGTTTATCAGTAAACTATATCACAATAATAACCTTTTGACGGGTAACAGAACACCATATTATAAGTACACACCCGAACCAGTCATTGACACAAATAATCACAAAATGAACTGGAACAGGTCCATCGTAACAGATAGGTCTTATCATACTAACTAAAACAAAGTGTAATATACACATTCATAATAAGTGTTTATTGAGAAACAGGGGGTCAATAGGAGCAGAGAGTCTATTTAGGTGCAGGAGTATAATTGAGGTGCAAATTAGGAGCAAGGAAAGTTACTGAAATGCTTCCAATTGGATAATACATAACATGTTAGAAATAAAACCTGAAAGCTCCCAATGCGATTTGTCTGTAGGTGCACCTGAGATGGAGAGGATTAGAATTCTGCATGTACGCATTGGACAGGATATTGAGTGTTTCATCTACATTCCGGCTCTCAGACGAGGCTGGACAGCGTCCTTAAATCAGCTTAACAGCAGCTTTGTAAAAATTGCTGAACTTTCATAACGACTACAAAACTTCATTTTCCTACGATCCTTCTAATTATCTAAAGTTTGCATCATGGTTGTCGAGCCATTATGTTTTAATTAGGCTCGCCCGCTCGTACACCCGCCCACTTGTATGCCCGTCCGCTTGTAAGCCCATACATCCGTGTGTGGTCACATTTAGTGCCTAAAACATTCACACGATTTTCTCCAAAATCAATATTCCTCGGTAGATCAGGCCGCACTAATGGTCCTTCAAGTACAAAACGAATATTTTGATTTTTGTGAGTATTTTACACGAAGACTCAACATTTTTATACAATTTTCAAAAAAAGGCTCCTAATTGTGAATAGACTCTCAAGAAATGATACAAGTCTCATTTTCGTTGAAATATCTTAGATTTCAAAAAAATTGCAAAAGTTCGAAACTTTTTCTGCGTCTTACCCCAACTACAATATTGAAAAAAGAGATATTTCTGCTTAAAAAATCAGTCCCTACGTGGTGTATATATATATATATATATATATATATATATATATATATATATATATATATATATATATGTGTGTGTGTGTGTACATATACACAATAAAACAACAGGAAGTACAGTAGAACAAAATGTAGACAGTACATAAAACAACAGTACAATAAAACAATAGGAAGTCCAGACTTAGCAAGATCGCATACGAGCGTGGTATTCAAGGTGTGATGAGGGTGAAAAGGCAAACAAGCGAATTTCATAGAATACATTACTCTTTATTTGCCCCCCATTTAGTTATTCTTACTTTTGTTTATGAGCCAGTTGCTCCAAGAAATTTGATGGCAAAATATACATAAAACTACAATAGAAGAAAATTTTAATTTAAAACATTTCACGTTAAATCTTGTATTTAATTGTTCTTAACAGTGTTATTTTGTTCAATATTAATGTTGTGTTAACCTCGTGCTCGTGCGTTTTCGATGGATGATTCCTAGAAAGATTTAAACCGTATTACTGTGTTGTACGTGATACGCGCAATGTAATCGAATAACATAACTCAGTCTGAAATGAATTTTGTAACGAAAATTAATTATAAATGAATAACTGTGGGCGTTGAACATCTCTTATGTAAAATTGTCTCGTACAATTGATTCCTAAGAAGTTATACTTGTAAATTACTCCACTACAATGTTTGAATTTGACAAATTTCATGCATACAAGATTTTCAACCAATTTCCAGTCCTTCCTTATTATAAAGGAGAGCATTTTTATATGAACCAATTTGAAGTTCAGTTGTTTCTACGTGCAAAACGTGCTATTCTTTTATGGCTAAATGAACGAATCTCGATACGTGCTCACAAAATAGAACAGGAGCCTTAAACATTTACTACACCATACAATGTAAAAATTTATGGGGCATTCCATATTTCATTCTAACAGATTTTTTTACAGTTGTGTAAGTTTTGCTTCTCTCTCTCCTTCACAATATCGAGAATTGCGTAATTCCCTGTTGGGGAATGAAGCCAGCATTCTACGTTGGCCGCACCTTGACTTATTTTTACCCACACGGTGACCTTGATTGAAGAAATTAGCCCTCGGTCGACTTCTCGATAAACACTTCGTTATCGATTGTTGGTGGTCTGTTTGGAAAGCCATTAGTGCGATCATCAAACGCCGACGCCTCCCCGGAGGAGAAGTTAAATTGCGGAGATTGTTGGTTCCGACCGGTGCGTTTGCTTATGGTGCAAATACATAGACTAGGGCTGCTCAAGAGGTTAGTCCCCTTCGCGGGCCCTGACCTAGTGGTAATCTGCGAGACATCGACGCGGCCCGCTGTTTGTCGAGACAAACTCACGGAATGGGGAAGAAGCATGGGCACGATTGGCTCTAGTGTAGTGAATGGCAAGTGGTACGCGGGCCACCGCGGGCACTGTACCCCCAGTCTTGCTTGTGAGCAGCCCTGACAGAAGTATGACCCAAGGCGCGTAGACAACGCAGATTGATTGACTCATATGAAGATTACTAGATTCAGTAAAAGCAGGACAGCACAAATTGGTATGATTGATTGATTGTGATTCCGGGTGAGTCAACTTCTGAGGTCATCAGTCCCATAGGTGTAGTGCATATTTTTCATCGGGAGGTGGCGGTGATCTTCCCTCATTCAATGGTGAGATCCGGCGCCGACACACCGTCGACAAGCGGGGTTTTCCCCAGCCAGGTATCTCCCACCACCTGGGCACCGCCCCAGCCGGGACATGTTCCAAGTCGCCGACCGGCATGTTAATGAAAGTGTATGTGTGCAAGAGGTGAAGATAGGACAAGGAAGAGGAAGGAAAGATCGCGCGCGGTCCGTGGCCCGTTTGCTAGGATACTGCTCCGGCATTCGCCATGTGTTGATCGGAGAAACCACGGAATACTTCGAATCAGAGCAGCCGCCCGCTCGAATTCTCCTCCAGACAGCAACTGAATTCGATCTAGCTGAAAAGCTGATGTCGAAAATTCTGTCGCCTCTCGCCGTCGGAACTCGTACCTAGGACCTCCCGATCAGAGACACACCTCAGTGACATCAGTTGATGCAGTGAGCCACCGCTCCCAGTCTCGCATTCGAGATTCGATATTGGGCAAATAGCAGGCAGCTGCTCGCCCGATTCGGAGTACGTGTTATAATAGTAATTCAAAGTTATCACGCTTTAATTTACGGGATTTTAATAGTTATTAATAGCTAAAGTTCAATTTGTTAAACACGGTGGTTTTCCTCCCGTTGTATTCCAATTTGTTAAATCAATAACATAATCTTTTTATGCAATGAAATCGATGGTCTTCAAAGGTAGCAAACCAACTAAGCTTTCCTGACGTAGTGAAAAGTTCCAGAAAAGTAGAATTAAAAGAATTAAAGTTGAAAATGTAATGGTTTGAAATCACTGTTTAAATAAATGGTTTAAATAATTGATTTAAATCATTGGTGTCCTAGAACCTAGTGTTGTACACAATGTTTTTTTAAACATATTTACAATTTTATTGCTATAATATAGAGAGAATTCTCTTTAATATGGTGGAAACTACATCGCCAGTCGTGACGTTGCACACAATGAGCGCGCATGAACAAATGAATATGTATGAGCCTCCAGCATGCGAAGGAGATCGCTGCACCCTGCCAGCAGGATTAACACGCCAACTACGGAATTGCTGTGTGTACTGGCCTTTGCAGCAGTTCTTAATAGCCCAGTACAGCCCGAAAGAGCGTCACAAAAATCAGTCGTGCCATCATTCCTACTCAAAGTATTGTCTAACTCTTAGCCAAAAGGAATCCCGTTTGCCTGCAACACATTAGACGTGCTGGATGCCTCTAAACCATGTTAGTTCACCGCACTAATGTTGGCCATGATCAGAGTCACACCATGTTCAGAGATTTATTACACGCACTTCAGCAATCTCTTTTAATTATTTTCATTTGTTTTGTATTTATTACATAAATCTTGTGCTAAATCTACCGAGAGAAATATTTTCAGATGTAATAAAATCAGTTTTATGTCAAATACATACGTGTCAGACCAACGGAAAATTAAATATTATGATTCAATGAAAATTAGGCCTGCGCCTTTTTAAGTGTTCTTTACTCTGTCCGAGGAAAATGTTAAAGAAAGACTGTTGGGCCGTTTTTGGAAAAATTGATTTTATAAATTGCAACAACTTTTAGTAAAAGTTATGAAGAAATGTTCATTACCTTATTTAAATCCTAGGTCATTCAAGCAGATTTCATTAAGGAAAATAATCTCTATCATCAATATTATATATTTGGAATAGTAATTTTTTGCACGTTTTGGAAACACAAATTGTATACCGAAACTTTTCCTGATTTACTAGCGTCTAATACCCTATCCTAGGGGGAAAATAAGCCGGTTTTGAGAAAATAACTGTTTAACACTAGGAGGACGGCAAATTACTTTCGACCTAGAAGAACCAACCCGTCATTTTGACAGGTACGGTTTCTTTTAGCGAAACATTAATACAATCAGTCGGGTTTTAACTGCACTTGTGTATCATTAAAGAATTTTTTGTTGTGCTAACAATGGTTGCCTTTAACAACAGAACATTAATATTTAACATATATAAAAAGGTTTTCATTTTTTTCTTATGAAGTTCGTGAAAATCAGTCAATTTTGATTAATCAAGCCCTCCAGGAGCTTCAAAGCAGTGCAAAAGAATAAAGGTTTTTCCATCACATGATCCACATCACATAATTGTAGCAGTGCATGCAGATGTTCCTGGACTTGATCTGATCTTTACATCCTTTTATCTGGCAGGTCTTGCGTATATCGCTACCTGAAGAGAGCTGAGTGCTCGGAGAAGATTATGCCTTTTTTTTTGGTTACATAGGCTGATGCTAGTTCTGATAATTTGAAGATAGAATATCGGCGAGATATTTTCTCTCTCGTTACCTTCCTGTAATTCCCTCCCTATTGCTGGCCACCATATCCAGAACATTGCCTTGACCACCATTTACTCCTGAATTTCACAATATACAAGCGCGCCATTGGATCAAGCATGCCAACAAAATATTCGTTTCATGATAAAATTGTACAGCCGCTGGAAGTTTCTTGGAGCTGTTTTCTTCAATAGTTAGTTTGAAGCAAGATCCTCAGAATCACGTGTTTATTTACTTTTCCCTAAAAGGGTGTTGAAGGTTAGAAAACCTAGTGCCCATGAAAATTACGGGTCTTCATTCTTTTAGTAGTATTTGTAAATATCGTAATTTATTTTCAGTGTATAGGTCTATTTTTCTCTAAATGTGTAGAATATGATTAAATGTTTAAAGTCATGAGCACAAAGCGCTCAATTTAGAAACCACATACATTGTTGAGAAGTTTAGATAAAAAGTAGGACACCCGTGCCGACCTCCTAGTTTTAAAAGTTGCATAATATGTATGTATATATTTCGAATATAAACCACGCTAGTGTGCGATCTTAGTCAGTCTTGACTTCCTAGTTGTTTTATTTGTGTTGGTTTTGTAATACTTTTTGAACTATATATTATCTCTGGTCAATATGTGAAGACAATTAAATTTTTTCTTTGATTTTTCTTTTGAATTTTTTATTACAAAAAGTTTTTTCCTAATTGTACCTCCTAAGAAGGCGATATCTCGACATTGATTAATTCGTTCATCATAATTTTCGAACAGTAACTGTGCTAAGTTCACACATTCAGTATCATTGGGTCTCCATATTCCCCATCTCCACCACATGCGATTGAATCGTTTTCGTCGTAGGAACATCAAATATGTAATGAAAACACAATTAACTGTTTATTGATATACTTCACATTGCAATAGAAGAGAATACGCAGAAAGTAAGAAATTGTGTGCATATGTACAATTTCTTTGAGAACATTCGTTATCAAATATTTCTCCAGATGGAGAAAATTTTGAATATTTAAGATAAAACACAAAAATCATTGCAAAAAATGCTCTGCAAACCATATAAAAGTCAAAATTCTCACTGAGGGTTGGTTAGCCAAGTTTTGTGGTTATCCGAAACCAATCACACGACTGCTATGAGGGCAACAAGCCGTAGCGTTCACGCTCATCACGTAGCAACAGCGAGGAAAATCGAAGGACAGGATGCAAACGATCGGCGTTGTCAAAGAAACCAGAGTGTCAACAATTAAATTGGGAGCTTCATTTAGTGTGTGTGTGTATTCGCGCATATATACAATCGCAATTTGCGTAGGGTGATAAGAAGCACACCAGTTAGGGTCATACCTGGTTGGTTTGGCGGTTCCCCATTCTCCCATGCCTGGCTGGTTTCTCATTCTCCCATGTCCGGTCTCACTCCTCTTCCAGTCCCGTTCAGTTTCACCCAAACACTTCCCGCCCCCTCCCGTCTCCCCTTCTTTCCCTCCCCTCCCCTCTTGTCCATCCCATCCCACCCTTCTCATTCACACCTATCTCCTCCCTTCCCACGTCTCCCCTCCTCACCTGCTCTCTTCCTCCCTCCCCTTCTGCTCTCCCCTCCCTCCCCTTCTGCCCTTCTCTCCCACCTCTCCTGTCTTCCCCTCCATCCTACTCACTTCTCTCTCCCCTTCCCTCCTCTGTCCATTCCATATCCACTTCTCTCCCGGCTCCGATCCACCCATCCCCGCCTTTCCCTCACCGTCCCAACCACCCCGCCCCATCTTCCCAACCACTTCCCGCACCCCCTTCCCAATGCGCATCTTCCTGTTCCACTCCGCCCCCTCTCTCCGCTTCCATCGTGCCCTCTCCGTTTCCACGTGTCCCCCCTCTGAATTATATTACCACCGTTCCGTCTTTCCACATATAACTTCGCCACGTTCCGTTTCCCTCTCTTCCGATTCGTTCCGCCTCGCTTCGGCTCGCCCAATCTCCACATTCCTTTTCTGCTCCTCTCACTTCTCCACCCGCCCCAACCTCGTCGTTTCCCTATACCCTTCCCACCCATCTCCTTCATCCATTTACTCCGATGCTTCCCCACCTCTAACAATGCCTCTTCTCCGACTACTTCCCGCTGCAATAATCCCGCGCCTCTACCTGCCCCCCTCTCACCAATCCCCCCACCCTTCCCTCTCGGCTCGGCCCCGCCCCTCAATCCCCCGCCTCGCATAGCCCCGCCCCGTGCAAAGCCGCGCCCCAGGTCAGTCGGTCGTAAAGCAGGCTTATTTTCGGAGGGAGAGCCCCGCACGGAACGTTGCTCATTTTTTTCACGGGGCCCAAGTTACGCGAAGCTTATGCAAAGCGGCCACCGCCCCTTCCGTGTGGCTGCCTCTTCCGCCGGCCGGTCGCGATGGGGTGGCCAGATCACCCTCCGATAGGCCCCTGCAGTGTTTCCTCCTTCGACTTCACTCTTACCCTGATATTTTGGGCATTCTGTATTAACTCAATCATTATTTTCTAACTAATCCTGCTCATCTGGTTAAATAAATTTTTCTAAGATAATTTACTTTTCAATGTTTTGTAGGAAGTTTTCTTATTTTTCTTAATTTACTTCATTTTTGCCTCTAATCTTTTTTAATTTATTTGGTTTTTTGTTGCTACTCTATTATATTTTTTGATTCCGTTGTGTCCTTCATTTAATTCCTTCTTATTTGCAGTACGTCACTGCTAACGACACAGTTGACATCAAGTGTCAAGATTCCAACACACAGGCTGTTCACCATTAAATGTTTGCTATTCGCTCGTTGCGTTATGGAACCGCAACTTTTTTCTTGTTATGTAAAGAATTGTTTTACTGTGTACCAGAAATAAACTATGTTATTGCAGTATTTTTTATTAACACCATATTTTATTATTGTTACATTTAAATTATTGTTACATACCAGCAGATTTTCATTCGATATACTCTAGTTTACAACTTCTTCTTTATGATTCACCCGGGCATTCCGTTCCTCAATGTCCTTTGCACTGTCTGCGTTGTCTTTATTGAATCTTCCGTGTTTCGTTCCCACCCTTCGTATTAAATCCCACTCTTCGCGAACCGAATAATGGAACTTTTCGAAACCTGTACTTCCTTTACGTTGAGATTCCTTATTTTTCCCCTTCCTCGTTATTTTTCATAGTTGCCTTGTGGCCGTGAAATAAACGCAATTTATTCACGAAAAGTTCCAAGGCCTCCTACCAATAACTCATAAAACATTCTCGGTAAATTTAGCAAGCGCTGTTCCCGTACGGTGGGTTCATTTTGCGTCCCGCCGACGAACAGTTGCGCAAGATCCCGAAAAGCTGGTCAAAATATGAAGACGTTATCCAAATTAAATGGAACTTTGTACACAATGGTTTTTGGGCACCCTGATTACGATTCGAATGTCAAAGTTGAAGAAAATGGAGGATCCAATTTGGCTGATAAAAAATTAAAATGCGTCTAAAAATGTTTCAATTTTCATAAAAATTTGTAAACAGGGTTTTGTGGGCTTGCTGATTCCGATTGCAATGTAAACATTTTAAAAAGTGGTGGTTCCAATATAATGGATTAAACATTTTAAAAATTCTAAAAATCTTTCAATCATTAGAATCATTAGGCTGCACGAAATGCAGAATAGCAGCTTTTTTGACATTTCAATTGCTAGATAGTATTTCATGACATTTCAATAGTAGATAATGTAGTTTTTTCAAATTTCGTTTCGTTGTGGAACTTATAACTGTTTTCCACTTTAAAAATAGAAAAAAGCAAATTAATTGTATAAATGTTTTTGAACTTTAATTATTGATTAAGTAATATTAACATGTTTATTAGTATTTGTAATATACGTAAACATTGTACTCACCACCACAATTTTTGTCCATTTTGAATGATGAAAATTGCTGAAAACCGAAAACTTTTACACGTGTTCAAAGTAACTGCTAATTTACGATGTTTGTGTCGTGTAACAGATGCTCGCTCAACGATCACGTTTCCAATGATGCAGAGCTTTGCATCATGCAAATGCGGCCAATTTTGGGACTTTTGGCCAGCTTTTTGAGATCTTGACCCAATGTACTGCGGATCTGCGCAGGGGAAAAGATGGGGGTGGGGTCTGCTTAAATTACTTTCGACATGCAGCGCTACCATCCCGGAGGGAAATGAATCTTTTCGATCTGGAAGTTGTCCGAAGTGAGACGTTCCCTAATTACACTGTAATTTGCGCAGACCACTAGGGAAGCGATCAGGCGGGATCCTAAGTGATGCGCTATTCTTATGCGGAAGACAAGGCCGCGCTGGCTGCATTGGCGCTGGTGGTAGCTTGGTGGAGTGGGCTAGTCTTGTTTGACTCACAATTAATGGTGAGTCGCCTTGGTTTTGCTTTTGGACAATAAATGTCATTTATCCTTCCGATAACATTATGTGACATCAAACGTCACACACACGACGAGTATAACGACCTAATCGTCTCCGTGAATACTTGAAATAGCTACTTCTGCGAGCCAAACCATTATCTATGGTAAACCGGGGTACAATAATTGTCGATAAAAACTAAACCTACTACAACTAGGTTTAACTAATGGAGTGGTTGAGCAGAGAGTAGAAAATGAAAATTGTTTCATAAAAATTCATTTTTATCTAATTATTAACTTCTGTCGGATGAGAAAATAATTCAGTCGATGTCGGCTAACAATGAATTACTTCAAACTAACTTGTCGCTTTTGCTGAGGCCTAGTCATAATTTTTGCAATAATTCAGATTTATAGTTCAGCCCGAGACGCCGTGCGGTGCGGACCGACTAGCGGAGCTCCGCCGCAAATCGTATTCGCACTATTGTTTTTGTTTCTCGGTGTTAAAACTAAATTCGATAACAAATGTTCGCGATAAGTTCGCAATAGCGATTGCGTTGTCGAAGAACTTAAAGTATATATAATTGTCGTCATAGAAGAAAACAGTGAATTTTAACGGCAAGTTGAATAAACATTCAAAGCCAGACTCGGGTTTCGTTCCCGATCCTGGCTGCGGCTCTGGCCGTGGCCTCGGCCCCGGCCCCGGCCCCGACCTCGACCCCGGTAGCGGGGACTGTGATGGCAGAAAATCAACATTGCAACGTGACAGATCTTGACGTGCAGCTGGCAGAATATCATTAGCAACAACGACATCTACTCATCAAACAGTACCAGTGTCAAATACAGCAATTGCTGCAAGAGCTTCAAGAATCCCAACGTCAAGTACAAGTTTTGGAGCAATCGAGACAACACACTACTTCCCAGTCACAACAGCCTGACGCCGACATGCTTCAACCACCTGGCGCAGAAAGCGACATGGAGTCAACACCCTGGCCAGAAACCCAGGTACCGTGCAATTCTGAACAATTGCCTATTTGGCAATGTGTTTGCCCTTCTAAGCTTAAGCGTAAGAACAGCAGTGATATAGCGACTAAAGTGCAAGTAGACATATCAAATACGAGTAAGATACATTGAAGTAACAGGTTCCAAGTTTTACAAAACGCTTAAAACTCCTCCAACAGCACTGAAGAGTTACAGCAAGCGCAGGACGAACCTGAAGTTACCTCACAAACAAAACCACCGCCAATTTTTATCCCAAATGTTATCAATGTGCCATCATTCATACAATCACTACGAGAAGCTAACGGCCAAAATTAATTTACATATAAATGTACAATAAAGAAGTGAAAGTCAACCCAGACACAATAGAAAGCTACAGATCCATTGTAAAATTCCTGAATGAAAAAAGCCAATGTACCACACCTATCAACTTAAGCAAGAGAGAGCATTTCGTGTAGTCCTCAGGCATGTACACCCATTAGTTGAAACAAAGTGCATTCAAGATGAACTCGAAGAACTAGGACATAAAGTAAAAAAATATACATAATATACGTCACAGAGTGACAAAAAACCCAACTTGTCTTTTCTACATTGACTTAGAACCGCAACGGAACAATGGAGATATATACAAAATTACAACTTTAATGCACGCCAAAGTGACGTATGAACCACTATATAAAAATAAAGTCCTTGTACAATGCTACAGATGCCAACAGTACAACCACAGTCGCGCCTATTGCAAACGAAGCCCTAGATGCGTGAAGTGCGGAGGAGATCATCTTACCGAAGAGTGTAGGAAAGATAATCAAATTAAACCAAAATGTGCACTTTGCGAAGACGAACATCCAGCAAATTACAAAGGTTGTAAAATCTATCAATAACTCATTAAAAATCGTATCCAACAAGTGATCACCGGAAAAATTTCGTGAATTGTAGTGCACCAGTTTATTACCAACCAGCTGCGGATGAGTATCCACAATTAAATTCAAAGCCAGAATACTCATCGGATCCCTCACGTGTTTCTACCAGCACACAATTAAAACACACTCGATCTTACGCCCATGCAGTAACCCACCAGACAACAGACATAGGAAATGTATTACAAGAATCCTTATCAAAATTTGAAAAAATATTACAGCAACAAGGAGCAGATAAGCTCAGTTCTAAATTTATTAACAACTCTCATATCAAAAATAAAATGAATCCCTACAAGTCATCATGGAAATAAAAAATAGCAACATGGAATGCAAATGGCCTCCAGCAGCAAAAAAAAATTAATGCTTTACTTTTAGAACTCTAATATTGACATCATGCTAATTAGCGAAACACATTTTATCAAGAAGTCGTATTTCACAATTCCTGGATATTTGACCTACCATACTCAACACCCTGATGGCACTGCCCACAAAGGAACTGCTATTACTATAAGAAAAAATTAAACATCTTGAACTAGAAGAATTCAACTATAACTTTCTACAGGCAACTTCAACTACAACATCTCTCTAGTCCAATAGTCATAGCATTAGTATACTGCCCACTTAGGCATAACGTCTCCGAGACAATGTTTGAAGCATTCTTCAACAACATTGGATCAAGATTCATTGTTGGCGGAGACTACAATGCAAAAAATGTCCAGTGGGGCTCAAGACTTAACTCACCAAAAGGCAGACGATTATACAACTGTGTTCTCCGAAATAACCTTACTGTAGTGTCTACTGGAGAACCGACTTACTGGCTCACCGATAAAAACAAAATCCAGGACCTCCTAGATTTTTACATAATTAAAGGTATATCTACAGACAAAAGCCGAGTAGAACCAAACTATGACATGTCATCATATCACAGTCCTATAATTCTGACTATTAACTCTGAGGTAATACAATATCCTACGCCACCAAGACTTTACAACAATTTCACAGACTGGAACAAATTTCGTGAAATTTTGGATTGCAACCTTTCAGCAAATGTACCACTGAGAAACTCAGAAGATATTGATGAAACTACTGAATACTTGACAAACTGTATTCAATGGGCCGCATGGGATTCAACATCTGAAACAGTACATAAAAAGCAATCGACAATCCCCCTGAACGCGAGAGAAAAAATAGAAGAGAAACGCCTTTTGCGACGAATATGGATGACAACCAGACACCCAGAAGACAAAGCTAATTTAAATAGAGCTACTAGTCAGCTAAACAACTATTGAAACAGCGACGAAATGAATTATTGACTTTTGATCATCATGAATTTTGTGTAAAATTAAATCGCCTTTGTCCCATCAGTATTACCTCTTGATGAAATCATACCTATCTAATCGCTACTTCCAGATCAAATACCAAGAAGAACTATCATCCTTCCATTCTATAAAATCAGGAGTACCACAAGGCATTGTGCTCGGTCCTGTTTTATATCTTGTGTTTACATATGATCTACCAAAGAATGCAAATACTATGACCGCAACTTTTGCTGATGATACAGCCATTCTAGCAACGCACGAAGCCCCCAATAAAGCTTCATCAAACATTCAAGAGCACCTGCACCAACTAGAGTATTGGTGGCAAACGTGGCGATTCAAGGAAACGCTTCCAAATCTAAAAAAATTACGTTAACCCTCTCCAAAAATAATGCTCTGAAGTCCAACTAAACAATGTTTATTTACCACAACTTTGTTAAATACATAGGATTCCATATGGACAAAAGTTTAACATGGAGGAATCATATAACTGTAAAAAGGAAAGAAGCACAAATCAATATTCTCTCAATATCATGGCTTATCAATCGCCACTCAAGTCTGTCTTTGAACAACAAGGTATTCTCTACAAGGCAATTATCAGGCCAATTTGGAGCTACGGTATTCAACTTTAAACCCTAATGTGTTTTATTTTAACCGTTTCCTTTTATTTTATTTTAATTTAATTTAGTTTTAATTTATTTTAATTATTTTAAGTTAATTTATTTTTATTTACTTATTTATCTACTTATACTTAACAATTGACTACAACTTATGACACATAACTTACTAACTTAATTATTGTTAATTTATTGACTTATTATTTATTTCTCTCCAGTCTAGGCTCTGCTCGTAGTAACCAGTGCTGTTTTCCCACTCCCTAATTTCAGTTTCTCTAATGGTCCGAACCTTTCCTAGAAATGTTCCTAATTCTTTCATGAAGTTAGATCTTTTATCACCTAAAATGTTTTGGGCGAGCGTTACGTTCCTATGTTGAAAGTAGTAATTTCCCATTCCCATCCATTTTCCTCTCCAAGTTTCGGTCGCACAGCAAATTAAAAGGATGTGGATCCAGTCTTCCCTATCACCGCAAAGCCCACAGATGCCATTACCATTAGAGTCTTTAATCTACGTTGCATCCACCCCCCGACCCTGAACCAAGCGTATCCCTCTCTTGCGTCCTTTCGCAGTGTGTGTACGTAACGTTCGCACCCCCATAACGGACTCGCGTGAATTTGCGCAACTAGCGAACGTTTTTTGGCCGTTGCTGCCAGGATCTCTTGCCTTTTAATATCCGCAAGTCTATCAGAAATTAGCCGTTCTATCTCACGTGTTCCCCTATTTCCCACCATCTCCGGAGAAACGTCTCCCAGACCTGCACGTTCCAGTAGCAGTTTAATTTTATACGACCAGTGGCGTTGGTTGCTTCCCTGTAACTGCACTCAAAAACCTCTATGTATAAGTGTGTCAGCCTGTTCACCTGCTAATTTAATCCAAAGTTTAATGGGTTTCATTTTAAAATCCTTCCAAATTCCTACACTACCGACCTCTCTTAGGACTCCGGCATTTGCTGCGAATCTAGAGACTCTGAGAATTAATTTGAAATAATTTGTTTCGATGCTTTCTAGTCGATCTATCCTATCCACTCCCCAGATTTCTACCCCATAATTCATTGCTGGGAGAACTAGCGATTTAAACATTGTATCGCACACCTTTAAAGGCAATTCCGGAACCCTGCGCACTGCGCAAACGATTTCTTTGAGCGCAATTCTTCCTTTACTGTGCGCCGCCACTATGTGATTATTCCATCCCCCATTCATGGAAAATTTTGCCCCAAGATATGTAAATGTTTTGACCCGGTCGATCTCCTCCTGAGCGTAATACTATTTCTCTTTGTTACCCCAGATAAATCCATTCTTGAAGACAACTACTTTCGTTTCTTGAATATTTACTTTTGGTCCCCATGTTTCACTATACGTTTTAGGATATTTAAACTTTTCTGTAAGCCGTCAATAGTCTCCGAACATAAACCTAAATCATCAGCATATAGTAGTCCGGGAATGTACAGGCCCTCAATTTCCGGCGCAGATGTATCCGCTTCCTGTAACCACGTCAATAAATCGTTTATAAACAAGATAAACAATAGCGGTGAGAGAGGACAGCCCTGTCTTACTCCTACTGTCGATTTTATTTTTCGCGTTGTACTTCCATCACCGCACCTGACACAGAAATTTACGTCTTCGTACATGCTCTGCAACACTTTTAAAACTTTACGTAAGACGCCTAGCTCATTTAGTTTTTGCCATAAAGCTTCCCTATTGATAGAGTCAAAAGCCTTTTCGAAATCTACAAAACTGCAATATAAGTGGCCCCGTTTACGCGCAAGCGCCTGTTTTACTAGGGTATCTAACACAAAGATATTGTCGGTAGTCGCGAAGCCTCTCCTAAGGCCTGCTTGCAATTCTGATATTTTACTGTACTTTTCCGCCCATTCACTCAGTCGCCCGTTGAGTATTTTACAGAATAGTTTGCTCAGCGCTAGTAACAGACTAATTCCGCGATAATTTTGTGGGCAATTCGTATCCCCTTTATTCTTAAAGACCGGTTGGAGGATCGCTGTACTTCACGTTTCTGGATACGATCCGGAATCAACTATTGCATTAATTTTGTCGGAATGCCGTCCGCGCCGCCTGCCTTCTTATTATTCATGGCTAGCATAGCCCTGTTTACATCATTCCAGGTTATAGGTTCGTCTAATTCAGGGACACCCCGGTCAGTGATAATATCTATCCCTGTTTCAATATTCGCTATTGCGAGCGCCCGTGAAAAGTACTGCTCCCACGCGTCTGATGAAATTGCATTACTTACATTTCTTTTATTACGCAGAGATCTTATAACGTCCCAAATTGATTTATTATGATCCTTTCTTAAAATTGCCTCTATTCTTGCTGTCTCACTCTCCTGCCAAGATTTCTTCGATTTCGTAATTGTGGCCTCGTACTGCCTACGTAATAACAAGTAACTATTTCTCGCTTCCGCAGTTCCCCCGCTTCCGCAGTTCCGCAGTTCCCCATTTGAATTATTCTAAGTCAAAAGGTTATTGGCTGTTTGTTCTCCATGCCGAAGCTTTATGCACGTACTTCAGCACATTCATTTCCAGCCTAATCGAAGGTCTTGGCTGCAACGTGTGGTCACTCGAATGGAACGGCAGTTCTTTCCGCGTTTTTCGGACGCGATAAGAGGATGAATGGGCGAAGTGCCCGTTCCGTGTCAATGAGGCCATTGCTTCATTGGGGCTATTCCCACAGATGGCCATGAGAGAACCTGTGCGCAGTCGGTCAGAAAACACAGCATTCGGAATTGGCAAAGCTACTCCTCCTTCCATAAATATGACCCAATCCTGTTCACGTCGTAACTCTCTGTCTCTGTCACTATAATGGATTTTGTATAGGGTGTTACATGTATCAGATGATAACTTCGTTGTGATCCGCTTAATATAATTCACACAAAATATTATGGATACATCATAATTCATCTCTGCGGATTACAAATGTACAGATGCTTACTTTAATATTACACCCTACATTAACGTCAACCTCTTATTTTGAAGGTTTTGTATTTTTGTTTGGGACCTGGAAGTTAAACAAAATAAATGTACAATAATTAGTAGTATCTTAACTACAGAAGGTAGGTCAATCAGAATTGTTGAAACTTTCCAATAATTTCAAAATTTGAAGAGAAATTAAATAAGAGAGAAATATACTCACACATTAATGTGTCACATTAAACGTAATTGTTTGTTGATGTGCAATTAATATGCTATTTACATTCCTTATTGAGTTACATTTTCGGTCAGTAACCTCATTTAAACGTGCCATATTTAATATTTTTTTAATATTTTCAGATTTTATAGTTTTATCCAATTTCCCTATAAGCATTATCTTCGTCGTTTCCTTTAGTGAACTGGTGCCTTTAATGCAAGATTCATGGTTAAGAAACGAAGAGACATGATTATGACATCTAAATGCATGATCTTAGTATGTAGCCGAAATGTTGTCCGGTAAATAATTCCATTATTACATATTTGACATTGACTCAAGAATACCCGCCCGCGTATATGTTGTAGTTCCTCTGAAGAGGGGTATGCCATTTATACTATAAGAATATGTTTATTCCTTATAAGAGGATAATTTGCACTATGGGAAACTCCACAAACCGCAAAAAAGTTCGAAAACTTTTATATTTAAATATTGTTTACTTCTTAACCTACTCTAACAACATCATTGCGACTCGGTTTCGTTCAACGGCACGCTTATTACGCTACAAAACCTGGGAGTGGCTTGAAAACTCGCCAGCGTACAAATAAATTTAGATATTTTAGAAAGTAACATCGAGACAGCGTAAACCCCTGCAACCTTCGCAGTGAACTACAACATTAATACATAACAGGTATTTTCTTAACTAGGTTATACGGTAGGCAGTCAGGTGGCAAGCATAGGCAGCATTTGGTCTCCGTGCTATACGTGAAGCGTCCTACGGTGAGTGAAACTAGGTAGGTCGAATTCAGTGGCTATCTGCAGGACAATTAATAGTGACCGGCTGCTCTGGCCAGTAGTGCTGCGCGGTGTCCAATTAATACCAGGTCATATATCGGAGCAGCGCCCTAACAAACGGGCCCCGGAGCAAGTAATCATTCCTTCCTCATCCTTGACCTTCCTCTCCCTACACACACGAACGCATTTACACCATCGCACTTACAGTATATTACCACATATGTTGGAATTCATGGCAAGAGCTTATCCCAGATGGTGCTGTGCACATCTGATGGAGAAAAATTGAGGTAGGGAACACCGCAAGCCGATCAGGTTAGGTGGCACAGGGCATCTATTGATGTCACTGCATTGCCTCTGACCCGGAGGTCCTAGGATTCTAGTCCCGATGATTGCAGGATCTTCAGCATAGTCATATAGCTAGGTCTAGAAGCTAGGAACTCGACCGTTCAGCCGTTGTCCGAAGGAGAATTCTGGCGGTGGCTGCTCTGATCGGTAGTTTTCCATGTTTTTTTATCAACACCAAACGAATGCCGGAGCAGTACACTAGCAAACAGGGCACGGATCGCGCGCGAACTCTCCTTCCTCTTCCTTGTCCTATCCCCTCCTCTTACTTACACACAATGCACCACATCACGTTCACCGGTAGACTAGTTAGGAGTTTACCGTAGAGCTGGTCTCAGCTGGGCAGCGCCCCGCTGGTGGGAGATTCATGGTTAGGAAAATCCTGCAAGCCGACGGGTAGGTCGGCTCCGGATCTCGCCATCCAGCGAGGGAAGATAACCGCCACCTCTGGAAGAGAAACATTCACTACACAGACGGGTTTAATGACTGTCCAAAGTTGACGCGCCCCTAAACACGAAATACTCTCTCACACGACCAGACTTTTTAAAGTGCTTTGTCAAACTGATTGGGCGGGGACGGGGGTCTCATTTCTACTTGGAGAGCCCTCACGCGCGGTTAATCCCGGCCCGCGCTCGCTCGAGCGCCGCGCGCGCCACCTGCGCGAGAGGCCGTCTGCCGGCGCGGCTGAGGGTAACGAGCGGTTGATTACTCAGGCGGTGAGCCGTGCCCGGCGCCCGCCGCGGCTCACGGACGCAGCCTCGCGGAAGGCGGCGCCCCTGCTCAGCTCTGCCCTGCCCTGCCGCGAGGTTCAAAGTGCTGACGCACAGCCCCGAGGTGACGGAGAGGAACACCGACACGTGCGGAGGAGCTGAACCGCCACTAATGCACCTGGGTTCATATCAAACCGCCAATTACTAATGGATTAAATTTCCAATTTATCGCACAATTAATATAACCGTACAACTTATACCTCCCATAATTCATCTTCAGATATTTACGTTAAAAAACTGACCTCGTTCATTCTATATAAAAATTCTACATGTTAGTGAACTAGTTCACCATCACACATTTCTAAAGATATTTGCAGATGTAAAAGAAAAAATATGAGGTGCCAACACTTCCCTTATTCTATGTACACGTCACTCATACTGGGTTCAAGTTATATATACAATGAAGCATCCACATGTAGTTTTTATTTATGAACTGAACCGTGTAAATCAAATAATAAATTAAAAGTAAAATAAAGTGCGGAAATATAACCCCTGAATTGGGAGGAAAAGAACGTGCAATTCTTATTCTTGATATTTCAATATTTTAAAAGAAAACTATTTTCAATGAAAACTACTTTAAACTAATGATTCTACAGAAAATTGACCGGTACTATTTTGCGTCCAACCATTTGATTGCAATACAGCGCTTATAGAGAACAGCGTTGCCTCTTCTCAGCAGTGTTTACACACAACACTCGCCATGATGGATATTTGAGTTGACATGAAATTTTGCCACCTTGTTCAGCACTTTTCAATGTTCATAAATAGTATTTTATACATTCCATGAAGCATTGCAAGTAGTGGTTTTGTGACAATTAGTTTTCGGACCTTTCATCACCTGCTGCCTGTCGAAGCGCGGAAATCGCCGCGTGCCACTCTCTGTCTACCTGTCATCAGTCTCAGTTGCCACGGAGGGCATGCATGGTGTAACAAATGGATGTTTACATGGCAGGTTTGGAAAGACGAGAAGTTCCAACACATTCGTGAATAATCCAAAGAAAATTATTTCAAAGATACGAAGGGCATTCAATAATGAAAGAGACAAATTAGTATGGAGAAATAAACGTTTATTTTAACAAAACAGAACTTTTCCTACTCTCTCAGCCTGAATCAGTTAAAACCAACTGATTGACAGTGACTATTCACCGATTGTGTCAGTTATAACCCTTCCACTGGCAATCAGTGAATTGAACTGAACAAATCAGTAAAAAACGTGTCCACTTTTTGAATCAGTGAAACTTCACTGTTTGAATCAGTAAAATCTATGACAACTAATTGAACTAGTGGAATAAATAGCTGCTGCAATCACTGAAAATAAGGCTTCACTTATTTGAATCAGTGAAGTATCACATCGCTTCTGCAGTACTGTAATGCACAAACCCAAAAATCCTACTACTGAAAAATCACTGTATTGCTTCACACAAATGCTTCAAAAACATAAAAATTTAATAAATACAATACAATAAATTTACATCTGTATTTGAAGTAGTTTTCCCTTGATTTCTCAATAGTAGGATTTTTGGGTTTGTGCAGTATAGTACAGGAGTAGCGACATTTTGTGTAAAGAAAGTCGAAGTTCATTAGGCACAAATTTATTGAAAGATTTTGTGGGAAAAGTATCCGCTTGAACAGCAATGTAACTATTAATTACAAAACAAATACAATAGACATATACATATTGAGTATGGCAATAGACATTGAGTCACTCAGAATCTTAACTCACAAAAAACGTCGAAAATTGAAGTAATAATCGATCTGTACACTATTTCATATGGGCAATCCATACATCTGTTCATTTCTTGTCTTCAACATTATCACATAGAAAAAAACAGTCCGATGTTATGGTTTAGTTCCTTAAGTCACATTATCCTTGGGGTAGGAAGAGTTTTGTTATATCATTTACTTACAAAAAAAATTGGCTTTTCAATGAAAGGAATACTGGTAAAGAGATATATTGGAATTAAGGTAATTTTAAAGGGAGATACTGCCTTTTTAAGTGAGATAGGTGAATACAAGTCTTTATTTAAACCAATGAAAAACATACAACAGAGAAGAAAACCGATGTTCAGAAACTTTTCAAAACTCACTACGGAGAAAAACTGGCCTGCAGTTAGCACTTTTATTTTATGTACATATTATTGACAATTCTGGTGGCAATACAACAATTTCTCAAAAGAAAGTTGGGAAGAAAGTTGGGAAAGAAAGGACTTTTATTATTTATATGTATATAAATACATTTCAATGGATTTTTATGTGAATTTTACAATAAAAATAAATAAAGGACATATTAAATCTGTCGAAATTTATAAAGTAAAAATGCAAATAAACATTTGATATATTACAAGTATTTGGCAAGTTTTATGGCAACTTAATCAACTTCCTCTGCTAATTATAATTTTCATAATTAAAATCATCAGCATTGTCAAGCTTAAAATTGGAAATGTTAACAGCACTGCATGGCTTTGTTTCTATTTCGTGTATATATATATATATATATATATATATATATATATATATATATATATATATATATATATATATATAACCGCAATGAACTTTAAATGGCTTACCAGGTTAACTCCAAAACACAAACCTTCACAAGGAGATAATTACAACACAAATATTTGGTAAGGTAAGAAAAACTCTAAAAAAAAGACATCAATTTCGAAAAGTCTGAATTTCTTTATCAGAAAATCTATCAAAAGTATATTTGGATGCAGAGAAAAATTTGCAATTTCACAACTACTACATAGAAGAGATTAAAGAGGAAAAAGTTGAAAAATCTACACCGAGTACCTCAGATGAAACAATTGAGAAACTTTTAAAGAAAGTTATCTATACTAATATATAAAGACAGAAGTGCGTTGTCTTACAGCGCGGTAATCTCTGAATCTACTGAACCAATGCCGATGAAACTTTTGTGTTAGCATCCTTTAAAGGCCTGGAGTACTATAGGTTATGATTTACCAACTTAAACAGTAACATATTTTCAAAATAATTACTTTTCTGGACATTTTTCGCCTAGCTTTACATCACAGATTCAAGAGTGCATCAATGTCAATAGTTTGGCTGCGCGACACCAGAGGATGACGTCTGAGATCTACTACTGATATCATCAATGTCCTGAATTATTACGAAATTCATTGGAGGTTTAATAAGGTTATGTAATGTGCCTGTGTGAACATTTGAAAGAAATCCATAACTGAAGTGGTAAAGATTGTGAATGTTCATGCATTGCTCTTTGTCCGTGTTAAATACTAAGTGGCAAGAAATCATTGTGAGTTTGAAATGGTTTACTGATTGAGGTAGGTTGAGAGAATAAAAAGTACAATAATATACAGTAATCTACAATCTGTACTAATATATATGTACAATATATAAATATCGTATACAATCTAAACAACTTTTTCTTTCACAGAAATTTGTGACAACTGAATTGTTTAACGAAACGAGTGTCACAATTGTCAAAACAGAAAACAAATGCCAAGAGATGGATAGTCTACTAAAATTTTGAATCGGCTCAAAGGGAAAATCGACTTGAAGTACTAACTCGCCGATTGAAAATAATACTGCAAAAAGGGGAGAAATGTGAATCATTCTCGAAGTAGTAGGGCGGCTGTTCATTACGACTCTCAATTTGACTATTTACACAGTTCTTAGGTTCAAAATGGAAAATGTGTATGTTTTCAGTTCATCCAGTAAAATTTTTTCTTCAATACGCGAAGGAATTTTGAGCAGTGGTGTGTAATTTAGTAATGATCGTTTACATATTAAGACTAATATGTACAGGTGTTTGGCATATTAATTGTAGTAGTTTTTTCTTCTGTATGTAAAGAAGTTTAGTGCAGTGGTTGGTAATTAAGCAATGACCATTACAATATTAAGACTAATCTGCGCAGTTGTTTTGCATGTCACTTGCTCCTAATGAATGAATTCATATATATTTTTCAATAAATAATTGGAAAAAAATAATTTATCTCAAAAAAGTTTGTCTGAGCAAATAAATCTGGGAGCACTCACGTTAACATTGGTAAAACAGAAAATGTTTGTAAGTTTTCAGTTCACTCAGTAAAAGTTTTTCTTCAATAATTGAAGGAGTTTTGGGTAATGGTATGTATTTTAGGAATGACCATTTACATATTAGGACTAATCTGTAAAGTTGTTAGCATATCAATTGCTGTGGTACTTTTTTCTTCTATATGTGAAGAAGTTTAGTGTAGTGGATGATAATTAAAGAACGATCATTTATTTATTAAGACTAATCTGTGCTGTAGTTTTGCATACAAATTGCTCCCAATGATTGAATTCATCCATTCATTTCTATAAAACATAGGCAGAAATTAATGTATCTAACAAATAGTTTTTCTGAGCAAATAAATAAATCTGGGAGTTCTTGGTTTCTATAATTCAGCTCCCCTGTACAAATTGGAAAAATGGAAAGTGATTTATGTTTTTGTAAACCCAGTAAAATGTGGTCTTCAATATGTAATGGATTTCTGTGCAGTGGTATGTAATTTAGGAATGATCATTTACATATTAAGACCAATCTGTAAAGTTGTTTTGCATATCAATTCCTCCCAATGAATGAGTTCATTCATATTTTTCTAAAAAAATAAGAAACAATTAATTTGTCTAAAAATATTTTTGGCTAAGCAAATAATATCTGGGAGTCCTTGGTTTCTATTATTCATATTTCAGGATCCATAATCTCTATCACTTGAGATAAAATAATGATGCTAATATTGTTTTTTTATGTGGCTCAGTGCATTGACAATTTATTATTTACACATAATGTAATGTTGGTGGATCATTAGTTTTCTAATGTATCAGTCATATGATGAATTGATTTATCTGAACAAATAAGTTTTATATTAAATGTTACTAGCACATAAGACATTGAACATAAATATTTTTTTCGTCTTCAAAATTATAAAAACTGGTAATTATGTTTCAGAATAGATACAAGTACTTTCCATTTATTTTTATGATTATGATTCATCAATTACTTTATGACATCTGTAGCTATTACTCCGGATCTACCTTCTACCGTACCCGTGCTTGAACTTCCTCATGTTATACTCAGCTTAAAACAGTTTTTCTCTTCAAGGTCACGAGTTGACAGATCAATTTCAAAACTTTCTTTATGAATACAATAGAAGAAAAATATAAAAATTGGATACGTTTTACAACGTGACAATTTATTGATACTGTTTGAATATTACATAAAACTCCACAAAAATTATGTATGTGAGTCTACAAGTATTTTATTTTTTAGTTTAGATTTCTTTATTGCTTTTAGTTATAAAGTGAATGTTTAGAAGCTGAAACCTCATACAAGAAAAATGTAATTATTTGTGGAAAAGTAAGCGAGGTAATCCGGAAAATTCCAAATGGGGGTCAAAAGAAGACAGCTATCGTGGCGTGACGGGGCAGAGCATGGCAGGGAGTAGGGCGGAGAAGGGATACAATGGAAGAGATAGAGGTAGGTCCCGCCGCAGGGCAAAGATTAAATTCCTCTTCCTGTATAATAATTTACTGTAATAAATGCCCGAGCAACGCCGGGTACTTGAGCTAGTAGAAGATAAGCAACAAATATCTGAAGAAAAAAATTTGAGATTTGAGAAAAAAATGATTTTATTATTGATACATTGGAAGAAACTCAAACGCATGCCCATGGATAAACGTGTTTGAAAATGAATGTGAACGCTGTTTTGTGGAAGAGAAATTCTAAAATTTTTCCTTTACAATGCAAGCGCAGATTGGTACTGAAGTATGATTTTGAAAAATACAGTAGAATCACAATGGAACAATTGGAAAAAGAACGCAAGCATAAAAGAAATGGGAGCAGTACTAACAAGAGAACAAAAATGGGGATAATAAGCCAGTGGCATATTTTTCGAAAAAATTGAGTGAAGCTCGAAAGAAAAAAAAGCAATTTACCTTGAGTGCTTAGCAATAAAAGAGGCTGTGATATATTGGCGACATTGGCTACTTGGAAGAGAATTTTTGGTACACTCCAATCATAAACCTTTAAAAAATTTAAATATAAAAGCAATAACAGATTAAGAACTGGGCGATTTGACATACTATCTGTCCCAATACAATTTTAAAGTTAAATATAATCCAGGAAAATTAAACCTAGAGGCAGACTGTTTAAGCAGTCATCCAGTTCTAGAACCTGATGAAAATTCAGATGACACATAAAAAATTGTAAACCTAGTGAACTTAGAAGACATAAAAAAGGATCAAAGAAGATGTACAGAACTACAAAACAACAAGAAAAAACTAATATTCAAAAATGAAATTTATTATAAAAATTAAAAAGAAGAGAAAAAATCTCATTATCAGAAGAATTTAGTAAAATATTACTAAAAATGTACACAATACTTATTGTCACCTGGGAAGTGCACAGATGATAAATAAAATAACATCATACTTTACAGTGAAAATAATAATCATAAACATAGAGAAGATTTGTGAAACTTGTTACATCTGCTTAAAGAAGAAGTCATGAAGAAAATAAAAATTTGTATTAATGTCACACCTAGGTCGACCAACGTACCCATTCAAGATAGTTTCTATAGATACCATCGGAGGTTACGGAGGATCCCGGTCAACAAAAAAAAACCTACACCTAATGGTCGACCATTTTACAAGATATGCTTATATTTTAACAACAAAAAATCAAAACGCTGATGATTTCATAAAACTGAGGAGGTAACAAAAAACCATGATGTCCAGATTGTCCTAACGGATCAATATCCAGGATTAAATTCAAAAGAATTTAAACAATTCCTAGTAAAGAAAAAACTAAAATTGATTTTTACTGCCATAGATGCACCTTTCTCCAATGGTCTCAATGAACGATTAAGCCAACACTTTAGTGAATAAAATAAGATGTATTATGAATGAAACTGACAAAAAGGTTGCATGGACAACTATTGTGAAAAAAGCTGTGGAGAAATACGAGACAGAGCATACAGTGACAAAATTCTCACCAAAATACTTGCTAGAGGGCAAAACAATAAATATCCTACCACATGATTTAAAAATAAAATGCACAGCCGAAAATTTAGAAGGAGAGAGGAAAATAGCACTTAAGAATACAATAAAATTTCATAATGACAACAAAAAAATATTCGACCTACACAGGAGACAAATTGAATTGAAAAAGGGGCATCTTGTGTACATAGAAAATGGAAATCGCCTGAATAGGAAGAAATTAGATGAATTGAAAATTGGGACATACTCGATATTGGGAAAATCTCGAACTCAATCTATGAAGTCGATACCGGACACAGAACAAAATAATCAAATTTCTATGAAAGAACAAAACTAACTCCAATGGTAGAAGGTTATGATAATTGAACCATTGCAGAAGCGTTGTTCATTTCTCAGAAGGGGAGTTATTACAGAAACCCAACTGATTTTTTATTTCAAATTAAATACTTGAAGGATATAATCATTATATACTACTAAAAATAAAAAAAATTGCTAATGATGTTGGGTATGCCAAATTTGTTGTAAATATTAACTGAAACAGTAAGTCGAATGCTTCAATGAGTGAAGGAAGGGCAGATGTTAAAATCAACCATCACCCTGAACAAAACAAGAATAGTTTTTCTGTCCTTTCACCCATATCAAATATTGCTGGACATTTTTCTTGAAGGTTTTTCTCCTTTCTAATTCCTCCAGATGCAAATTAGAGCCGTCCTAAAACAGAATCATAGAAAGGTCAAGACGTTATGCGAGGTCAAAATGGTTACTTTATTTTCAGATTACAACCAAAATCATACTAACTGGCAGAATTATTATGAGGTCTGGATTGGGAACCTCAGGAGTGGTAGATGGTTTTGATGTACCTTCTGCACTCCCCCTCTACTCTGCCAAACTAGCCTCGCCATGTAAATGAGTAAAATATAATGTGTTTAGTGACTAAGGAAAGCAAGGAACATTGATCAAAATAAATCAGTATTACAGCAGTCTTTGCAAATTAAAATACCTTCAAAATATTCACTGTGTTAGAGTTCCCAGTTAGCTCCAGCTTTTCTTTACACTTCTTCAAAACTCCACTCCTGGACTGGTGCCATTAAACTAAATTGGAAAATCCAAAGAATGAGTTAATAGTTTGTTGGCATGCCTGGCTCTGCAGTGGTGTAATCGAGAGCATTTTGGACTTTTCACAACCTACATAAACGAAATTATACATTGCACAGATATTTCACACTATATCACCAAACGGTTACATAAAGTTCTTCTTAAGTTACATAAGAAGTTTCCAAGTTAATAACAAAAACAAATACGTGCTATTAACCACGTGTTCATAACCTATTTCTCACTATGGCTAAATGTTCACCATAAAATAAAACGTCCCACAGACTGACTTATCAACAAGACGAGTCACAGAAAAGCGAAAACTACTTACCTAACTCAATTAAAACAATCTTCAGACACAGGTAAGTTTTCTCACAGGAAACCTCTATTCCACTCGTTGCGCCGTGGTCTTTGCTTAAATACACAGCAGCACGTGAATGACTGGACGATCGGTATGGTGGCGCGACACTTTTACCACTGACAACCAGTGAAATGCTGGCGGTCATTATGAAAAGGTTCGCATCTTCACTGATTGTCAGCGAAACTACACATTTCGACTGAAGATATCAGTGACTTATGCTCTCACTGATTGAATCAGCAACAATTTCACTGATTCAGATTCAGAGAGTACTTTTCAATATAATCCCCACCAACATTTATGCACTTGCCCTAACAGGTTATCAGCTTTTATTACATCGGGTGCAAAGAGCTCTAAATCTTGGTGTTTCAACCAATTCTTCACAAATTTTTTGACATCTTCGTTATCTTAGAACTTCTTCCTACGTAATACCTCCTTTAGTGGACTAAAGAAATGGAAATTAGATGATGCTAAATCGGATTTGTATGGAAGATTAGTCAATACCTCCCAACCCATTTTTTCGATGGTTTCATAGCTTTGTTGAGCAGTGTGATGACGTGCGTTGTCTTGCTGGAGAATCACACCTCTCCTCTGAGATCCAGGACGTTTCTCTCTTAAGGCTGGTTCACCTGGTTCAAAAGCATATCTGTGTAGTATTGGCTGTTTATTGTACGCTGTTCATAGAGGTAATCACAAAAAATCGCACCTACAACGTCCTCAAACACCGTCAACATGACTTTTTCTGCTGATGTGGCCAGTAGTGTGTGTTCGACAGTCATTAAGTCTCGACCGCTTTTAAACTGTTTTACTAACTTGTAAAACTTCCCGCGGTTTATACAACGTTCACTGTAAACTTCAGTCATTCTAGAGAATATATTAACTGTTTTTCACATTCAGCAAGTGAAAGACGAATCACAGATTGTGAATTTTTGAGGTAGACTCGCCATCGTTCAATTTAATTTTGAGGTTATGAACACAATAATGCAAATCATTCAGATAGTCAGGGCTCATCCCAGTGTTGCCAACTTAAAGTCCTAAAATTACTAAACTTATCGTACGCGTTCTCCAGACCAGTTTGTCTCTTTAATTATTGAGTGGCCTACGTATGAGTCCTAAAAATAGTATCTCGATATGGGACAAATAAATAAATACATTTCTCTTTTACTTAAAAACACACTTTTCTCAATAATGGATTCTAAAACAAGTGTTAAAACGTAGTGTAACAATGTCATCAAGTGCACCGTATGTAAGTATATTTTTCAGCTTTCTTAAAAATAGCATTGGTTTACACGATATTGTTACAGCTGACTTCGGAAGGATTATTAAGAATTTGTGTTACTGTGCCATTGAATCAAAAAGAGACCAACGGATATGACCTCTGCCATCAATCGCGAATGAACGAACGCGCTAGAAATATGACACCGGTTGATAGACATTTCTGGCACTGCCGATGCAACTTTGCTCGCTGCAGGAAGCATGAAGGTTATGGAAAGTCTTGTTGCAAAAGTCTCTAAAGCACAATTTCTAATAGTCCATAACACTTCAAAATTTGGATTTGATTGTGGCTTTTGCATGGTGTTCTACCACCTGGCGAAATGTTGAGAATGTTTGGGGGACTCTCTTCCAACACCGAAACTCCCGCGAAAGGGGAGCTGTCTTACCCCGGATGGCTGACATCGACATCTCAAGGTTTCGCCACCCGTCTGTGAGTGTGAAGGTCACGGAGAACAAAGTTATTTTTCCTACTTTTGTATTAAAAAGTAAGGTGTGGTTTCGGCAGTAGTCTCAACCTTTCTTCAGATCTTACATACTACCTACAAGCCTGGAGAAAATTAGAACTTGAACGAAAATCACCTCAAAATATTTTAAATAGATGGATTAATATTAGAAATTAAAGACTTTTTATAAAAAAGATGTATTGAATTATTTGTAAAAAAGACCTTTAAATGAGGATTAAAACTGAAATATCAGTAGCAAAACAAGTCTAATTTCATGTGACACGTTTTTTACCCATCAAACACCATCAAACACTAATGAGGCTTGAATTGTTGCACGAATGACGACATCCATATGAAGATCAATATTATTAATTTTCTGTCTCAAGTCATTTTTCTCGTCCGTCACATATATTTTTATGTAAAATAAAGGGAAAATGCCAATTCACAACTATGAGACTTGGGTGTTATTAGATACTGCGAGACTTTGTGCGGATAATGCATAATATTCTTTTTGAACATCCGCATCTTTGCATTTTAAAACAAATTTTAAGACAGAATTTCAAGTTGAATGACTTTGAAAGTCGTATTGTTATCTGTAAAATTTCTGATTCCTTTTTAGATATGTTTATAAGAATTACACTGTTTTTAATAAGTGAAATTCAAAAATAAATACTCTATTTTTCCTTCCACATCCCAGTTGAGAAACGCTGAGAAGTATTCAAGATCACAGAACGACATAAGATGTTTGCTCCGTGCGCCCCAAATATTTTTTTTTATTACATCTAACTCAAGAACCATGATTCATACAGAAATGTGGTTGTTCTCATATCAAAATTTGGACTTTCTTTGTCATTTCATCCCTTGGATGTTTGTGCTTTTCTTCAATAATAAAACAGTTTCTCGCTTGGTGAAAATTTAAAGACGTCAAAAGGTAGAAGCAAACACTTCGCATTTATAATTATTTTCTGCGAAATTAAACCATCAAACTCAATTAAAAAGTAAACATCGTATTCATAAGAGTTCTGGGAATAACAGGTAAAATACTCAATTTTCTAAGATCACCACAATCGAAGCTATCGTTGAGTAAACATGTTAAATATTTGCGTGTGAAACAGGATGGTCGAGACGAATAACCTCGATCCTCGTGAACTGGCAACACAGCTTGCGGTAGAAAGAGTCTTATGTAAGACTGTGTTGGATAGAAAGAGAGGGCAATACTCCATAAGGCTCCGTACTACAATTAAATGTTTGGATGGATAATATTAAAGAGGTTGTCGCTTAACGAGAAAAAGAGGGCAATACTCCATTGGTAATGAACTGAACGGTTGCGCACTGTTTCTCAGATACTACTTATTTGAAGATATTAAATAAAACACATTTCGTATTAAATCACATTTTATACAGAGTTTGCGATGTACTGAGTCACTTTCCTGAACAAAATCTACTTTCCTGCTCGCGTACCGCGAAGTAGGATTTCCCGATTATAAACAGTGAAAGAGAGTACTAGTGTCCATGAAAACCACCGAGCAAAGTGGCTTAGGGCGTAGCGCGCTGACTTCGCAGTCGGTAGACCCAGGTTCAATCCTCGTGCCGGCCAACCTGACCGTGGTTTTCGTGGTTTCCCTCGGTCATCCAGGAGAATGCTGGGATGGTTCTTCTGAAAGGACACAACTGCAAAACTGGCGTCACTAGACGAATTCATTAATTATGTGAAGATGTGAAGATTAAGCGAAAGAGGTTTGGCGACATCGCGGGTTCCTGGTTGGGTGACCGACTAGGAACACCTGGATTTAATGGCGCCGAGGCCAAGTGCCGTTTATGGGACTTATAACGGATAAATACAATTACAAATCCATGGAAAATCATGCATGGTTGCATGAACTTCAGAACTATTACTCTTCGATCATATAAAAATGAGGAATTTAATGTAACGCTAAGCGTACGCGAAATTAGTATGTTCTTTATACAGCTTAGAAATGTGACCTCACTGTGAAAAAAGATATTTTTTACAATAAGATTATATTAACTGTTTCGATAAGCATGTCGAGCAGAGATGAAGCAAATAACGATTTGTAATTGATGTATTAAAAAAATGTGGTTTATATATCGGGAGCACAATTATTGTTCCTTGCACAATTTTCATTGAGGTTTTCCCCCGTCCTATCAGTCTTGATCAAAAGCCTCTCTTCATCGTGCAAAAATAATAATTTCATGCTCTTAATATAAAAATAATACTTTTTTAAGTTTTCAGTGAAATAAAGTCGGATTTTCTGCTTCACATATTTTTAAATACACATAAAAATGAAACTTACCTTCATAAAAGACAAAATCATCCACTACTCTATATTTGTGGGAATTCTGATTTGGTGTTGTTGACGTTCTTATGAGAAGAAATAAAAGAGGTCATCTTCGTCAACATATCATAAATATGTTGACGAAGATGATCTCTTTTATTTATTCTACCCTTTATTTTCACAAATTTTTCCTAACTGCTCTGTTTGTTTTTTTTTTTTTACATAAGATGCGCAAAAATTCAAGAATTAATATGGACGACCGGACTGGCACACAATCAAGTTTTCAGAAACAGCATTTTTCTTAAAAAAGATGTTCGACATTAAATATCTCCTTTACATTTTATTCACCTGAAAAAGAATACGTAAACATGAGCTTTTTCTTAGATGATACTACCATTAACGCCAAGTAAGATATTACCACAAATTGCTCTCACTAGTATTTTACCCTGGTTCCTCCGATCAATATTAGGTGAATGCCGGAACACATCCTTAACCAATGGGCTACGTACTGTAACGTCATAGCATTCACTTGTCGTCGGACCGCACAAGGCGCGGGCCGGGGCGTGGGAGGGGGTGGTCCAGATGTCGGGCTGGCGGTGCAACCGGAGCGGGCGCTTCGAGGGTGCAAGCCAGCGGGGAACATCCGTCGGTCAGCTAGCGCAGAAGGACGGGTGAGGACAGATCGTCTGCAGCTGGTCGGCGGGCCCCTTTGTGCGCCCGGCCCAAAACTCGGTAATGAGGTGACGCGGTCCGCGGGTCTTCAGCGTGTGAGGTCTGTCACGTGACTCCTCGCTGGAGACGCCGGTGGAGTGTTGGCGATTGGGCATTCGAGTTTGGCCCGAATCGCGGTGCGGAGGCATATGCTGATCCGTGAGGGGTAGTCGCAGATTGCGAGGGTGGCTACAGCAGATGCCAGGAGCGGTGCTACAGGTTAGCACGCTGGGGCACACTGGGTCAGGCTGAGGCGGCTTGCCTCAGGAACGGTAGTGCTGTGGAGTGCAGCGGTAGTTTCCGGAGGAGGATGTAAATATTGTAATATGCAGTAATATTAAATAAAACTTGTACAAGGAACTCCGTGTCTGTGTTGTTCTTCACACCACGACGACGTCACAGACGAGGAAACATTAAATGGTGGCAGCGGTTTTAACGGACTTCACGCGGAGGCGACCATTAAAGCATTAAATGGCGATTTCTCATTCCACATTCTTCCCTTCCCTCTCCTTACGCATACATTTATTTTCACTTCCTATGCAACACTACTACACACGCCGGGAGCTTAGATCTTATTCCAGAAGGAGCAGTGCCCCGCTGCTGGAGATACCTGAATAGGGAAACCAATCCGACTCATGTTTCAGGTTCGGGTCTCACCATTTAGTGTTGGAGGAACACTGCCACCTCGTGAAATAAACAATGCACTACACCGTAAGGTGTACTTGTACTAAGCATAGGATCTGATGACCATAGTCGTTGTCGAGGCCAAAAATATAATAATCAATAAACTTAGAAAGATATTGATTTTCTCCTCAACAATGTGTCACCGGATGATGCCTGATGTGCTCAACTATCTGAGAAACCCGGAGCAGCAACTATTCGGTTGCTGTTCATCCAGTATTCGTGAGGTAACGGAAGATTGCAAAAATGTAAGGACTGAAGTGAGCGTGTGACAGCGAGGGTGGTGGCAACGGAGGGGATGGGGTGGGGGAGGAGGAGTGCGAAGACGTTTGGCGATCGATGCGGCTGCAATGGCGCTCTCCCTCCTCCCACTCCTTCCCTCTTGACCCCTTCCTCGTGTGCCTCGCGGCATGCGACTCCACTGCTATTGCCTCGGAATGTTCGCACTCATCTCGTACCCAAGAGCCGGTAAATGTTGGAGTGCGTTCAATCTTCGCGCGAACATTCTCACTTGCCTGTCCTCAATAATATTTTAATTATAAAATCAGCTGCTTTGGCTCAGCGGCCAGCTTTAGGGTTTGAGTACCGTCGGGCAATATTCGACTATAATTACATAGCTGGCCCTAATTGAGCCACTACCTGCAGATAACTTCTAGCAGCCGGCTGATCTTATTGATCATTTTCCGTGAATTCTCCAGTGAATCTCTCGCGAATGACGGGAAAACTTTATAAAATAATGCATGGACTGCGCGCGATTTTTCCTTTCTAATTCTTGATCCCTCCTCTCACACAGACACATACAATTCCTCGCACGTCATATAGAGAGACCAGTCGCGAACTTCAGATGTTAATGCCGGGCGGAGCAGTGCCGTGTAGGGAGATACCTAGAGAGGGTAGCCCAGATTGCTAACGTGTAGGGCAGAGTTGAATCCCTGAGTGGAAGGAGCGGAGGCTCCACCCAGGACATAACATGCAGTTTACTTACGGAGATAAAAACTGTAATATGCGACGCGACCGGAATTAATATTCTTCAACTCTATTATAAAATAGAGTTATTATAAAATTTGGATGTAATACGGGTATAAATGACGTTATTGTGAGAGGTTGATAGTACAATATCTTCTTCTATTTGGAAATAAGAAACAATCATTGTCCTTTCAAACTAGGGAATAATTTCATTTTAGTCCCCTTATTCGATCAGCCAGTCTCTAAACTGCACCTTGTATCAAATAATACAGTGGGTGGATAAACATTCTAACATCTTCGTAAACAGATTATGTTAGGCCGTGCTTTTGAATTGCACAGAATATCAAATAATCAGTTCAATGTTACACTGAATGAAGTAAAATATCGGTTATTTATGTAATAAATGGTTTATACGCCAACTATAAAATCGTCTGTTTGTATTTGGTGTATTAACCATCCATTTTATATTAATTTCGAATCCTCCTCATTTCTGATACCTGTCGTGTTCTGATGTACTTATGTCCAAAATACCTAAACTTTTAAATTTAATATAAGTTTTAAAAAGCTCATATTGTAGATCACAATCCAAGACGCGCAACTAGAAGTCTTTTGGAAGACTGGAAATTACCCCGTATATTGACCCCGTATATTGACCCTGAAAGTCTAAATGTTATTTAACAGCATTTGGTAATATTTGGTTTTGCGAGATTTAAGTTATAACGTTTATTTGGTAGCAATAACTATTTCAGTGTAGCTATAATAGACTACAGTCAGTGTATGAATGGCAAAAAGTTGATAATATATTCGATTTGAGAAGCATATAGCGCGTAATAAAAATAACTAAAGGTCCGAGTATGATTAATTACAGCGTTTAAATGACATAATATTTATTGATAATAAATACTGAGTCCATATTTAAAATCAAAATATCAGTCCTAAGTTTTTTCTGTACATTCCCAATATAACTTCAATAAAATATTTTCTAAGGAAAACTGTACTGTATTGGTAGATGTTCTTTAGAATTTTACAAATTAAATCCAAGAGTGCACTGATCTATACAACAAGCGAAATGTTGTGTGCATGTAAAAGTGCGAAGAGAAACTGCCATTACTGCATTGTGCGGTATCGTATTCTCCTATTACCACTTTATTTTCCCTAGTATATTTTAATTATATTTAATATGAATTGATTAATACCAATTCTATTATGAACTATAACAACTACATTGTTTCAGAAAATTAAGACAAATATTGAATTTTCAGAGAAGTCAACGCGCATGAATGTTTTAGCTTCGATTCCAATGAGTATAACTGCGCAAAACCCACGGTAATTTGTATTTTTACTTTGTGTTTCATGTTTCGTAAAATACAAACAATATACTGCAGAGATCAAGAGATAAAACGTATTTTACATTGTAGGAAAGGTTAGAGATATGCCAGCGCAATTTTTAAAATACGTTTTTGAAGATTTGATTTGATATATCCTTTTGTTTTTAACTTTCTGCTGGAACTGATTTTTGAATGAAAATATTTTAGACAAAAGGAGGAACTTTTCTCTTTTTTTTATTAAGGTCTTGTATTAAGTTTCAAGTAATCAACTCATTTCTTGAGTTTAATGACTCTTATATGTGATTACTAATTTTTAAACTTACATTTTCTTCATTTTTTCCATAATTTAAACATGACATTTTTATAAGTAAAGAAAATATTTTCCTTTTATTTCATCGGATTGAAAAATGATTAACAATTTCCCGCTTACTAATTTTCGTTTTCCCACAAATATTTTCCTTACATGTTTTACTGAAGAAGTTGGAAGAATTTTGCTGCGTTGCCACCACACGAGTTCTCAACGCCAAAGCTGTGATTCACTTTCTGTCGTGCGTCTGTCTCTGAGCTAAGATAGGGAGGTGCGGAGTTCAAACCTGTCTTCCCCCGGGAGCTCTGCGTCTTCCTTCGCCGATCCTTGGCAAGTCCTTGGGCGCGGCGAATGCGATTTGCGTGTTCGACATCTGGCGGAGAGCTCTCCCAACGACGCGAGTGGCGCCGCCCCCTTGCGTCACGCCCCCTCCTCGCACACACTCTGCTGGCACATTGCTGACGCCCCTGCCACCGCTCCAACCGCCGCCCGACGCCTCCCACCCCCTCCACCTCCTTCAATGCTTCACCGCCCTCCGGATCCTTTCGGCCTCTCCAACACCCTCCGACCCTTCCCATCGCCTTCACCCCCACCAACCTCTGTGTTCTTGGAAACCCCTCCGCCCTCCAGCCCCTCCGCCACCTCGTATATTTTCTCGAACTCCTCTGCCCTCACTGAGTCCCAACAAACCTCCGAAACCATAGAAGAAAGAACTACCTCTTTAGTCTATGATGAAACCCTTCGGCCCCATCCGATCCGTCTACGCCATCTCCCTCGTCCAACATCTCCCTCATGCAACCCCTCCCTCATCCAACTCCCTCCTATTTGAAATCCCTTCTGCTTCGTCTAACACCCTTAGCTCCTTCCAATCCCCACCCCATCCAACTTCATCTTTTCCCTCCAACTCTCTTCACCCCATTCAATACCAGACGCTCACGCCAATCCCCTGCAACTCCATTCTCCCCTTCGCCCTCGGCAACCCCTATTCCTCCGACAATCCCTTCACCTCCATCCACCCAACCACCCCACCAACCCCTTCACCCTCATCAAACCTCCTCTGCCCACGTCAACACTCCTGCGCCTCCACCAACTTCCCCTCCTACCTGCCAATTCCCCTTCGGCCACTCCCACCCCCGCCAACTGCCTTCACCCTCTCTCCAACCCTGATAACTCCCTCCAACCCAGCCATTTCCCATCCACTTGCCAACCCCCTCCTCCTCTACCATTCCCTGCAAATCCAACCCCTCCAGTCCCTCACCAATTTTCTACAACCCTATCCACCCAGTGTGCCCGTAGCTATCCTCTCCAACCCCTGCCAACGCCCTACGCCTGTCCAAAGCTCTTCCGCCCTCTCCAACACCCATCCATTGCCCTAAACTAATTCATCCATCCAATCCTCCTCCGCCCCTTCAATCCCCCTCGGCCTCTCCATTCCCTCCGCCCTTCCAATCCCTCTTTTCGTCCACTCCCCATTCCCCGTCTTCCGGCTTCTTCTGCCCGTTTCTATCCCTTCCGCCCCTCGCCCTTCCCGTCCGTACATCTCTCAGGCTCCTATTCCCAACCGCCACCGTCGCCGCATTCTTGTGTAGCGTCATAGACTTGACTCCCTGCTCCAGAGAGACAAGTCGCAAGGTATGGGGATGAGGGAGCCAAACATTGACTTCCAAACAAAGGCCAACCCTTCAGGGAAAGTCCAAAAGGGGAGAGGGCTTGTAGGTGCCGGGTACAAATTGCAACGGCGAAAGCAGACGCCTCAAGACGAGTGCGTGGGGGGGGGGAAGATGACGCGGAAGTCATGTGACTCGAGCATATAAAAGGGCTGTCGCAGAAGCCCTGGGTTGGGTAGCGATTCTGGTTTCCCCGCAGCAAAAACCGCAAAAACTTGTCCGCCAAGTCTGGCGCGGAAGTGCTGTAGGCACGTGTGGGTGTTCGAGTCTTGAACACTGTGAAGTATGCTCGATACTTCGGGGCAGATTGTCTGCCGAGGCACACCAGGTGCCAAGTTGCGAATCGGCCGAGTTGGCTGATCGCAGGCGCGGCCGCAAGGCGCGTGTTAGGAGAGGGGGGCTGCGGCAGGTAGCCGACAAACACCCTAGAGTGAGGTCTGTAAACAGTGTACATAAATTAATGTAAATCAATTGTATATACCCACTCGTGTCTGTTTCCTTGTGGAGTAGATCCCTACCCACGACGTTACACTTGAAGCTGACTCTGCCTCCGTCTTGCTCTCGCCTCCCCGATACCCAAACCCTCTCACAACACCACCGCCCAAAATCACATCACTCATAGCATCTTGAATTTTTTGCGACCGGTATTGCCGCCATCCCTTTCTAGCCATATTTCCGTTGGCCGCTTTTACCAGAAACTTGTCCATACAAACTTGCCACCCCTGCTTCTTCAGTCACGACTCCACCACTACCGCCAGCTCCATTGCCATGCCTTCAGGAACACATTTTCAATACCACATCACCTTTATTATTCCATAAGTGCAATAACTCACCCGTCGCCAGTAGAAACATTTACATATTACTACATCATCACCTCAGAAACCATACTACACCTCATGGCACACATTATATACCATTCACCTCACTATACGTCACACAACACACCACACACAACACCAAACATGAATTAATCATCTTAAATCATATATATTATAAAGCAGCATTTAATAAATTTCATGAAACTAGCATTTTTAATTTACAAACACAACACGAACAAACGATTGCTTATAATTCATTTCACATTGCACCATGTCACCAATACACCAGACATCAAGTACCGCACCACACCACACCACACCACACATCACATTACGAATTACACACCATGGGAAGAGAATTCTAACATGCTAGGGAAAATGAATTCGTATAAGCAATGTGGATTAGCTCGAATATTGAGGGATCTCTGGGCAAAACGTTTTAGTGATTCAAAGGTTTGATGTTTCAAAAACATCATGAAAAATAAAATTTACATTTGTACATATATATTATAAATGAACTTCCTTGAACCATCCTTCTTAAAATTACCGACAAGGGTACAAAAATATGGGTAAAATCTTAAGATGTCTAACAAAGATTTAGGATGTTTTAAAAAAACTTCCTTTGTGGAATAATATTTTAACAATTCACTGTGCATTATACAATAGAACAGTGAACTGTATCAATTATTTAAGATTACTCACGCGCGACAAAAATTCCGTAACCTTGTTTTCCGCCAAAAGTGTTAACTGCTCCCAAACTTAGTGATAAAATTTTATATTTCTCACAATAATGGAATTCTTTGGTTAATTTTGGTTCTGCGAGAATGCAAACTATGCTAAGCTGAATAAGAAAGAAACTATTCGTCTCTCATGGCCGGATTAGGTGGCTCAGGGCATCAACTGATGTCCCGACACAAGAGACACAATTTTCGATACAAGCTCTGTATTAAGGACGAATTCTATTGCTATCTGGAGGAGAATTGTAGTGGCTGGATGCTCTGATCGGTAGTTTTCCGTACGATCCACACCAGGCGATGGCCGGAGCAGTACCTTAAAAAACGGGCCACGGACCACACGCGATCTTTCCGTCCTCTTCCTTCTGCTGTCCTCACTCTTTACTTACACATGCCTTACACTTACATACACCACCGCACCACACATGTCGGGAGAGCAGTCATGGCATAGAGCTTGACGCACTGGGGTAGTGCTCCGCTGGTGGGTGGTATCAGGTTGCGGAAAATCCCGCAAGCCGACGTGAAATTCGGTGACGAATCTCACCATCCAGCGGGGAGGATCATAGCCATCTCCCATGATAAAAGAACAACATCCACCACACTTACGGGACTTACGCCCATAGCAGTTGACGCGCCCGGAAAAAAATAATTTCGTAATCAATCATTCAATCATTCGATCAATCAGTCCTCTCACGAAAAGCAATATCGGCTATTACGAATGACGGGATGAGGGGTTGCGAGAGCACAGGAGACGCAGAGCACGGAGTTTGCGCTGGACCTTTCCGGAGGGCGTGAACGACGGGGGTGGAAGCGTCGGAGGAGGGCGACGGGGTCACGAGGGCGGCGGGGTCGCGGGGACGGCCCGGAGACGGCGCGTGGCAACCTCCCCTCCGCCCTCCCAACCCCTCCGCGCCGCATCCCCGCTCACTCCCCCGCGCTTCGGTCGGCGCGCGCCGCTCCGCTCCGGTTTGTTTGGGTGCGGCCACCGCCGCCGCCGCCACCGCCCCGCGAGGTCACTGCCTGCGGAACGGCAGGGCTACCAACCTAATTAAGCAGGGCACGCAATCCCAGGGATCTGCGCGAGATCGTCGTCCCGCTGCCGCGCCCCTCACCCCCTGCGTCCTCGTAAAAGGAGAGCGCCCGTTTCCTGGCGGGGATCTCTTTCTGTGCGGGTGCCTGTCTCTCGAGCGCAGTAAAGTTGCATTACGCAGTGTATATAGAGAACGTGGTAAGTTGGCGAAAACGAACTCTCCCTTGGCGCAGAGGGAACGAAATGGTGTTCAGGTTCTTGGAAATTTCTTTTTGCGTCTAGATTGCTGTGTCGAGGGGCCCTTTCCTCACTTTTACTGGGAGGACGAGGGCGTTAGAAATGCAACTATAGAGGAAAGTTTTTTATCCTCTTCTTTTCGTTAGCCATCTTTCTCAAGTGCACGCGTTCGTTTTCGGTGACGGTTTCGGTTTCGGTTTATGTTCTTGGTGTACACTCGCATCACACACACACACACACACACACACACACACACACACACATCTAAAAACATCAGTTGTCCATCACATTGCCTCAGGAAACCACGTTTGAAATAATTTAGCATTGACGACAAAACGATATATAGCTGGAGCAATTTACTCAAAGCTCTGAATTATTTTTGATTCCGAATTTGTTTTTTCATTAAGAATGTGTAAAATGTATATATTTACTTATAATTCAAATTAATTGCTATAATGCCTACTGTAATTTGTCAGATATTTTATAAAACGAGTTAATCATAATTTATAGTAAGTTATAAAAAAACTGTTTAAGATAATTTATTTTCTTTAATAAACTTTTTGCGAAGAATATTTATTTAACTTCAGTTGAAATATAAATAACATATTTAAGTTTATTTTATATATTTAATTTACAGTATGTACAGTACTAATCTTTGAATAATATGTTGAGTTCGATGATGATGGTGATGATGATGATTGAAAAAAATCACTTCAGGAAATAAAGGCCTGGACATAAATATTTATTTTGGATTTTTCACTAAATTTTTAACGTCATTTGAAGGAAATAAATGCTTGATAACGCGATTATTTCCATAGTCCAATACCATTTCATATTTCAATTTCGTGCAAGAGAATATATGAGAGTGAGCAGGTTTGTTTCTGTTTGCAATTTAGTGTCCTAACCCAATGCGCAGTTCAACGTATGGAAAATTGCATTAAATTTTGTTCGTTTCAGTTGTAACACGATGCTGTTTCTCTTTTTCTTTTTTTATTCGGTATTATCAAAATGAGGTTTCCGTTCTTCACTTCGCTTGTTGTTCTGCAAAAAGGATCTAATACTCTATTGATTTTGAAACACAATTTTTATCTTGTTTTTGCTTCTACTACATAGTATGTGAAAGTTATAAAGTTGCACGTTTATTATTTTCAATTTTTGTTAGATAGTTACTCTGTTAAAATTTAGTGACACTGATTCAGCAACTTCCGTATCTCAATTTCTCATACTCTCATGCAAAGACATACACGTTCATTCATATGCTATCACACATCTTCACGCACCCATTCAATCCTGGATTCATACTCACCGATTTACGCACTTAACGATTCATCTATTCACCGATTCACTCACACCATTTCGCGCAATCTGCGATTCACGCGTTCATCTATTCACTCATTGATCAATTCACGCATTCACTATACACGCATTCATCGATTCACGCATTCGCTGTTTCACGCATCCACTGATTCTTGCACTCGCCGATTCACGAACCCAACGCTTTACGCACTCGTTGGTTCACCGAACTTGTGATTCACTCACGGCCCATTTTCTATTGCCTTTCTTGTTTCATTCTCTTTCCTTAAATTTGCATGCCTTGGCGGCCCCTCCATGCCCCGCCCACAGCCCCTGTGCGGGCCGCGCGACGCGTGGCTGCCCCGCACTCGCGCGCGCTGCCGCCACGTGTGTGCCCTCCCACGGCCCGCCCTCCGCCCCGCCCTCCTCCCCGCCCCCACCGCCCGCGATTTCCAATTAGCGCTCGCGCAGGCACACGCGCGGCGCCACGGTGCTTCGTTTAGATTACTCTATTCTGCGAGTTATAAAGTGATCACTTTCTGATTATGAAATTGACCATAATACTAGTATAAATTACAGGAATTATCAAATAGCAATTACAGTAATATCATTTAAAGGCTAAGTATCAAAACTTACATGTTTGGTGTAAAAACTTTGATATAAAAAACAAAATTTGTCATGTTGTTAGTTATAAACCCATCACGGTTTGGTTGGAATCTGTATAAACTTTTATCATATCTCTGCTAAAATGCACATTTAAGATCATTTCTTCCATTTGTTCAGTCCTTTTCATTTCACTCTAACTTGTTATTTCGGAAATTGGACCCCTGTTTTGCTCATTATATTCAACTTCTATCGGACTTTTATTGTGCCATATATTTCTTCTGCCTTGTACCATGCTCCATTTTCCCTCTCTCATTATTTTGACTGCACTTTTAGTCCTTTTTCCATCTCTTGTTTCTTTTTCATCTCCTCTTCTTTCTCACTCCATCGCGACCCCAATCTCGCCATCACAGTGGCCGCCGCCGCTGTTTCAGTCACCGCCTCCGCGGCAACGCTGTCGTCGGCCTGGCGCGTGGCCGGCCCCCACCCCATCCGCCAGCCCTCGGACTCGCACCTCCACGTGCACTCCGCGCCGGCGCCCCACCCTCTCCCCTCGCACGGGGCCCATCGCGCCGGGGGTTCACGCGCGGTGGCGGACGCCGCGGGCGCCAAAGGCAGCAGGGCGCTCCCAATTTGCTGCACAGGCGAAAAGCTGGGCGTCCGGAGACATACGCTCCCGCAGGCTTCTCGCATCGCCAGATTCCCTTCCCCTGCCACGCCCATCCTCCCTCGTCACACAGCGCGCCCGGGCCCTGTTCTTCTCCTCACTCTCCTGCTTTCTCCCCCTTAACTCCTTGTCGCGTTTATCGGCTCTGCTCCCGCCCAAACTTAGCCGCCCCCGCTCCCATCCGCCCTCGCCACCCCCGCCGTCCTCGCCTGCCACCGCCACCGCCACCGCCACTGCCACTGCCACTGTCACTGCCACCGCCACTCGCCTGCCACCGCCACCGCCACCGCCACTGCCACTGCCACTGTCACTGCCACCGCCACTGCCACCGCCACTGCCACCGCCACTGCCACCGCCACTGCCACTACCACCGCCACCGCCACCGCCACCGCCACCGCCACCGCCACCGCCACTGCCACTACCACCGCCACTGCCACCGCCACTGCCACCGTCACTGCCACTGCCACCGCCACTGCCACTGCCACTGCCACTGCCACTGCCACTGCCACCACCACTGCCACTGCCACTGCCGCCTCCGCTTTCGACTTTCCGCTTTCCGCCGCCTCCTCCCCCTCTTCCCCTGTCTACGCCTTCGCCCGCGCCTTCGCCACCTCCACGGCCTCACAACCCGGGACGCCACTCCCTCCACCGCCACGCAGTGAGGCTGCTGGCAACGGCGGCGGAGCGTTGCATGATCAAAGCCAAGCGAGCGCAGCAGGGAGTGGGAGCGCGCGTGTGCCGGGAAGGACACACAGGCAACACGTGTCTGTGTGTGCGTGTATATGTGTGTGCGCGTGTGTTTGCACGTGCGTAAATGAGCGCGATCGTAAACTACAGCACGTAGTGCAACTTTCATGAGCCCTGAGATCATCCCACGCCCCACTTGGCATGCACTCATTGCCACGTATTACTTATCTTGTATGTCCATAATTAGAGATGAGCGCTCGCCAATTGGAAATCAAGTAATTAAATGAATACGGAGTCGGACTGTAATGATATTGTACACAAAGTGTGGAAGAAATATAAAAAGAAATACGGTAATGTCCAATCTTTAAATTTTAAAATCGTGGGCTGTACCGATTTATTGAAGTATTACATGTATTGTTAGTTTATAGGTCAAGTATTATTAGTTTATAGATCTTAAAATTTTTGTATTTTGTATTTTACTTCCGTTCTCAATAATGTCAAATAAATCATAATGTATTAAATTATTGTTTCCTCAGGAAATCGGCCTGTTAAATCTGAATTGAAATTAGAGTCTGCTAAATTTGTAACCTCATTAACACTTGTCGTTCAGACGGGAACGAAACCCCTATAAAACACTGCATACACTCAAACCACATAAATTCCAGTAATGAAATCCACAAAACCAGACCATGCAATAAGACTTTTATTTATCTTACGCCTGTTAGCCTTAATGTTCGTTGTCCTAGAGCATATACACGCTTAATTGCGCTGCCATTGATTGGAGGGGTTGGGCTGTTGGTCATTCAGTCGGCGCAAAAATAAAAAGCTCGTCGGGTCGCAGTAACTGCGGATAAAGGGTCCGCGCCTGATTAAACGCTGCCACTGGGTCGATCGGTCGCAGAGCGCTGAAGAGCGCCCGCCGCAGTGGGTCGAAATGACCACCGATACGCACAAAAGAGTTATACGCGCAAAAAATAGATTGATTAGTGTTTCCGGGCGCGTCAACTATCTAGGTTTTTAGTTATGGAAGTGTGGTGCACGTTTTTATCATGGGAAAAGGTGGGGATATTCATCCGCTAGATGGCGAAATAAGGCGCCTAACAACATTGCAGCTGGCGGTGTTTTCTCCAATCGTGTATCTCCCAATAGCGGGACACTGTCTCAGCCAGGACAAGCTTCCAACTGGTCTCTCGATATATGTGGTAGTGTAGTGCATGCATGTTTGTGTGTCAATAAGGGATGAGAATACGGCGAGGAAGATAGAGAAAAGATCACACGCGGTTAGTTGCCCGTTTGTTACGGTACTGCTCTGATATTCTCCTGGTGTTGAACGGAGAAACCATGGAACACGTCCCATAAGAGCGGCAGACAATAAGTGAATTCAATCTAGCTAATGTCGAAATCCTAGCTACCTAGCTAATGTCGAAACCCCTGCCACTGTCGCACACTGGTCAATTTCGCGTCACTAGCTGGACAAAAAATGTAAAAATCAACTCTTGAAAAAGGGAAAAATCTGTTACTGCAAAGTACATAAACCAGAGCAAAAGAAAATGTGTATGAGAACAGACCGACAGCAATGGTCTCGATGTGGCAACGTCCAGAAGTCAGTCGTCTGTGCGCCTACGCCCAAACTATCTCCATTCGCGATTCTGCAAGCATAAATAAGTGTCTTTACTGTTCTCTGTGAGCTCAAATTTGACAATGTCGACATGAAACACTCTGATTCAGGTGTGTCACTCTCTGGTGACAGAAAATCTGCAAGATATTTCCCAAAATCATACTGATAAAAACAATTATTTTATCACTTCGACGGATTTTGCGTGATACAACGTTTGTGTACCTCCACACAAGAGCTCATTTTTTTGCTTTCAAAATTGTGCTGAATTATTACTATAGATCTCCTCTCAGCGCTGGTACAATATTTCGTGCAACTATCCACAACTTTGTAAGATGTGCTCTTTTTTTGTAGAATCTGTACTCTCTGGCGGTATTATCACCCAGAGTGAATTGTTCGAGTTCGTGTGTAGAGAAGTTGCCAATCGGAAAGTTTTGACAAAAGGAAAGAAAAATAATTAATGTGATTTTGTCATGTCGCACTTGGGACTTGAAATCTCGAAGTCGTCAAAGGAGGAAATTCAGACGAAAATCAAGACATTCTCATAAAATATCACAAAGCGTTGAAATATCACCTTATAGAAATAAAGCTGTCATGTGTATTCTCTGCATGGATATAGAAAAGTTCTGAGTATCGAAATATTCTTAAGATCCCACTACGACATAACCAAGTTTTAAAAATCTCTTTCGCAAAAGCAGAGAAAAACGAAACAGGTGAAACGTCATTGACATGTTATCAGAAAGTACTTCCTCTGCGCTGTCAAATGACGTTCAGCGTAGTTTCAGATTAAGTGGCTAAAGAAAGATTCGCCGATATCATAGAACAGAACTTAACTAGTACTCCTAGTACACTGGTGAGAATGAAGCACGTAGCAGATTACAATGAAGCACACCCGGATTGCTATATTGCTATTCCCCTGAGGAAGCACTAGCTTGGATATTGAACATGACGATGACTCGTAATGCGGACATAACTTTGAGAGTTCGCTCAGAAAAATGTGTTCTCTTTATCCTCTTATTAAAAAGCCTGGAAGCATATATTTAACATTATCCGGATAAATCGGCTGTTACTATGACTGATGCTTAGTTTCAAATGACTTTCATGACTTTCTAGACCTCACTTTAACGCGCTTGTGCAAAGTGGAGGGAATCATTTTAAATAGATTGAAACTTTATGATGAAAAAACTCTGAGAAGAGTTGAGGAAATGGGGTTGTGTGGAAGTGAAGGTCATAACACCTATTAGCAGTGCTTGTTTTATAAAATTTTAAGTCCCGCAACGCGTCCCAAAATTACTTATTAATTTAATAGAACTAATCATGTATTTGCAATAGAATGTAATAATTATTCCCGAGGTACCGAAACGCCGTTATGTCGCGTTCCGCATGAAATCAATCCCTGCCTACAAGCACCATTTCTCGATGGGAGAACTAAAATACAAATCTTCAAGGTAGAGCACTGAGTGCTGTATGCTCCTACTTGGGGAAGTACCAATGACACATATGGTGAAAGTTTAAGCAATTGTTAAAAATTGGTTTTTAGCTTTGTCATATCATTCTGTTTCCTCAGAAAATAACTGCCATTTAGAGTTGCGACAAAAAAATCGATACTGAAGCGTTTCTCGCTAAATATAGAGCCCAACAGTCAGAATGATAATTATACATACTTCAGTTGATTTTGATTGATGTAACCTACGTGCCTGAGCCAAATTTCGCTTTTCTGGGCCCTAGAAATTACGAGAAGTGATTTTTGTCCACCTAGCGATGCAAAATAGATCATTGTCAGGTCAGAGGCACGGTCAGTGGCACTGAAGTGACTTCAATTGATGCCCCTGAGCCAACCAATCCGGTATTTATGAATAGAAACCGCTTAAATATATAGTATGAAATGACACGATATGTACATAAATATGTAAAGAAAACTGTGGGAATATGTAACTAATATGTAAAATGTGATATAATATGTAAGTTCAAGTTTCACTGAAAACATTTGATACACTTACACATGTGTTCTTATAAAATATTTTCAAATAAAAAAAAATGTTCGCAAGCTTGCTTGGTCTTCTGGATTGTTTGGAAGTTGTTTCTGAAAAAGACAACTTTATTTTTAGGAGCAATAAAGTTTACTAGCAGTGATTCGCCGTTTTTCTCATACTGTTTGCCAACATGTGCTTTGTTTCGTTCTCCGATGTGTGGTAGTGTACTGTAGTGTGATGTGTATAAACAGTGCTTAATTTGTAAACTTTTAGGTCTTGGAACGCGCCTCAAATCTCTCTCTCTCTCTCTCTCTCTCTCTCTCTCTATATATATATATATATATATATATATATATATATATATATATATATGTGTGTGTGTGTGTGTGTGTGTGTGTGTGTGTGTGTGTGTGTGTGTGTGTGTGTGTGAAAATGAGGAAGAAAATATCATCCACTGTCTATGGATCGTTTGTTAGAGTGCTATTCCGACATTCACCTGCCCTCGGAGGAACCACGGAAAACTACAAATCAGATCAATCGGTCACTATAATTCTCCTCCAGATAGCGACTAAATTCGACCTAGTCATGTAGCTAGTGTCGAAAATCCGCCACTGTCGGTACTGGAACACTAGGACCTTCCAGTCATCCTTGTTGCAGAGGCAACGACACCGCAGCTGAGCCAACGTAACCAGAGTTTTTATTATTATTATTATTATTATTATTATTATTATTATTATTATTATTATTATTATTATTATTATTATTATTATTGTCATGTGTATAGCAATGTTTGCGCGAAAGTTAAATGCACCCCAACAAATTTAAGCTTTCGGGTGCGGGTGGAGGCGCAGTCACAGGTCGCCGGGCGCATTTTCCTTGGAGGTAGAGAGAGGTCAAGGGCGAGGAGCAATGGCAATGTCTCAGCTAGTATGGATCACTTGAACAGGCGCTTTTGATGTGTTTCTCGTAGCACCTGGATGTGACTTTTGCTTTCTCCTCTACCTGTCGGATTCGGTTAACAATGTAACAGGCGATAGAACGTATGATTTTGTTACGAAAGTATTTTGCCGGTTGATGTTAACGTTGCCGGGCACCTGTCAACGTTCTTTTACAAACTATACTTCAAACGTTTATATTTTTTGTGATGTCAAAAACAACCAAATTTAGGATGATTCATGTAGCAATAATGGTTACAATTGTAATTATGTCATGTGTCTTTAAATGTTGAAAGTGACAACTTTTTTTGTTGGAAAATGATCAAAATGTAACCTCAGTATTTCTCTTTATGTTGTCAAGGAAGTAAAATAAAGAAATATGGTTATTTTTAAATGGTATATTATATGTCGTTTCGTGAACAATTTTGTCTATTTATCTTTATGTTTTTTATTAACCCATGATTCACAGCTAGCTGTACTTCAAAATTGCACTGTTTTAGAATGCAGCTTCACTTTGTCAAGCGTTGTTTATCTCGGCCTGTACCTCTCAACTTTTCTTTTTAGGTATGTTAGATGATCTCTTCTGTACTCTGGTATTTTGCTTGCACATGTTAATGATTACTCTGTGCAGATATAAGCGTGTCTTTATTTCTTCGAGAACAAAATTAGATTTTCCAATTAGTGAAGCAAAAGCTTCAGGAATGTGGGCCCAAACACAAAGCGTTAGTATTTGGTGGCTCAGAAAAATATTTACCTTCTCTGAATGCCAACTAAATTAATTTTTGACAAAATAGAGAAAAAGTACCATGAGAAATGAAAACACATTACTCGTACAACAGAAGCTTGTAAGAACATTTTTTACACTTTAATACTGGTAAAATAAATTTTCAATAATTTTTATTTCTGCTTGAAGTTAACATTTGCTTTCTTCTCTGACCATCTGCATCATGAACATCTGTAGATCCTGCTTCAAAATTCCCGCACCATTGCCGCACTTTGCTGTCACTCGTGAATGTTTTACAGTTCACATTAATCATTCACAAAGAATTTCAGTTGATTTTCTCCCCTCAGCATAAAGGAAAAGAATGACAGCACAGACTCCACACTAGGCGGAAGATTCAATTTTCAGGAATATTTACGAGATCAATGCATGCTCAGAACCAACAACTGCGATGTGACGAGATCGATAAGTATTTTAGGGACACTGTGTAACACATATGCGCCCGGCGGCGTCGAATTTTCACTGTGATTTTAATTTTGTGACCGATCGGACCTTGAAAAAAAATTAGCCTCGTAATACGGAATGTCTGATTAGACACTCCGTATTTTTGGATATATGTCATTTCTTTGTTATTGTGCACTCGGTTCAACCCATGTTTTTACACCCCACACCCAACTGATCTTCATATTGAATTTAAGTTTAAGACGTTACACTGCCATCTTGACAATGATCGCCTAACTCGATAGCATGAATAAGCGGAAACGATTGTTTTTCCAAATTTTATTCACCTAGTTTTATTGGAAACAGTGATTTTTGAGATTCAGTTTAACACCTATTTCAATCTCCATATAAGCTTCAGCATTCTCAACGCATTTTTTAAATCAAACTGGTACGTTTGATGCTGCTGTCCGCAGCAGGGTTCGTGGAACATTGGTTAACACATAAGATATTGTTGCTTCAGATTCATCCGTGTTCTTTGTTTTTCTCTTGTAAACCCCCTCATTAGCCCACTCCCAGGGAAATAATGACAAAGAGTTAAATCAGGCCTGTTGGCAGGCCGTTCATGTGCATCACGTTCGGCAATCCAATGACTTGGGTAATGATCATGCATCCATTCGCGGACATCATTTGCAAAAAGTGCAGATGTTCCTTCATGTATGAAGTAAAGCTGTGGAATGTTCCACTGTGAAATTACAGGCCACGCGGTGATTTCGTAGGGCTCTGAAAGATCAATTCACGAATTCTGCTAACATTCTCTTCTTTCCTCGAAGTTTATGGTCTTCCTGATATCCTTCCATCACCAATATTCCCTGTTGTTAGTAATTTAAAATGGCAGCTTTTCACTCTTTTTCCATTCAGTGTTGCGTGGATCCATCGTTCTCCCCTCCACTACATTTGTACATGCACCTCAGATGCCCAGACCTAAAAATGAGCTGCTGTTCTGGTCCGCATTTCGACACGCAACACAGACAGTATTTTTCAACTGAAATATAAAAATAAACATGTTAAATAAAACCTCAAGAACTATTTCTATTAGATTTGGTTGTAAAAACATTGCTTCATAAATGAAGAAATTGTAGGTATCCAAAAATAGAGAGTGACTTTTCAGACACTCAAGATTTTGATGAACAAATGACAGTGCTCCCGTAACATTCGGTTCAACCCATGTTTTTACACCCCACACCCAACTGATCTTCATATTGAATTTAAGTTAAAGACGTTACACTACCATCTTGACAATGATCGCCTGACTCGATAACATGAATAAGCGGAAACGATTGTTTCTCCAAATCTGGAATAACAATATGCAGTTTGCTATCGTACGAACAGTTTGGATTTGTTGGTCGTACAATATTGTACACAATCAAACAGACGTCACAAGTTTTGTTGAGCGTTCATACCATTTAGAGCATTTTTGGGAACTGCGAGGGCATTACACATCGGCCAGTGGAGATAACTGCAGACCATCCTGCTTTTTCAGATATTTCGAGTTTCCTGGAATTGGACAAGCTAAGGCAATATGTTCAATTGTTTCTATATAGTTTTGTCTCCCGGCACCTTGACATTTATCACCTGTTATTGAAAAGTATGGCATTTATTGTACTGGTAAATTTCGACATACGTGTGTATATATGTCTGATCTTGGACATCTATTACAACAGCTTTCGATTCTAGATTCTTATCTATTTGGCCCCATAAATAATTGACCTTTTTTGGTCTATATCTCTTTCAATATTTTTAGATATTGTCCATGGTATTACTTTTATATCACAACTTCTTTAATTATTATTCATAGTTTTTATTATTATTACTATTATTATTATTATTATTATCTTTATCTTTTGAGGAAAGTTCTGGGTATTTGCCAATAACCATTTAGTACAATGGTTCTTTATAAGCTGTTAAGTCGGATTCCAGTTTAGTTATTTTGAGGTAGCAGTAAACGATGTATTCATTCATTTCTTCGGTCCATTTCGTTTTCTGCCTTAGCTTGCCAGCAAGAGTAGTCAGTGGCTGAGTTTTCATTGTAACATCAATTGCTGGTTCTGCTGGAGATGGTGAGTGTTGTGTTCTCCTTCGGTGGGGGGCTGTAGATTCTTCGGGTTCTCCGGCAGGTGCCCGCCCTGTCAGCATCCTGCCACCATCGGTTCGCATACTGTCACCTCCAGCGATGGCTCGAGAGGTGCCCTGGCGCTCCCCAGGCAGCGGCTCTTTTCCCGAGTCTTCTCAAGTTTCTTTTCTCCATCACAGATAGGTGCGCCTTTTAAACCTACGGCTAGGTTTATTATTATTATTATTATTATTATTATTATTATTATTATTATTATTATTATTATTATTATCATTATTATTATTATTATTATTATTATTAGTATTGTTATTATTATTCGCGACTAAATATGTAATGAGCCGGATGATTATTAAGTCTACTCCAGACTGCACCCAGCGTCCTGAGGAGCAGATCTAGGGACTGTCTTTGTCTCAACAATACTTTGCACAAAAAATAGACTGTTCCCAATAAAGCAATATGCACTTCTCAGTGATAACAATATCCGGTTTGTTTGCTGCTTGCTGTTTGCTATCAGTTTGAATTTCTTGGTCGTACAGTATGCAATACAGTCCAACAGATGTCTCCGGTGTTGGTGAGTGTTCGTATCACTTGGAGCATGTGTTCGAAACTTCGAGGGCGTTACAGATCTGCCAGTGGAGCCAGATCTGCCTACACACACTCGTGTCTTTTCAAGCCTTCGGTATTGAATTGAACAAGCTGAGGCAATAAGATCAATGGTTTCTACTTGTTTCTGGCAAATGCGGTATTTGAGAACCGGTTTATCATAATGCCATGTTCTTGACCTGATATTGGGCAGCTATTTCAAATGCATCTAATTCTTGCTTCATTCTTCCCCATTTAAGCCACATAAATAATTGATCTTTATTGATTTTATTATTATTATTATTATTATTATTATTATTATTGATTTATTAATATTATTATATTATTATTTACTTCACCCTTTCGTCTTGTAACAATCTAAGATCCCCACGAACAATTTAGATGCAAAGAACAAACATAACAAGAAATGGCATGAGTAGGAGATGGAAAAACAGAAGAAAGCGGTGTCGCGCACTAATAATTTTTTATAAATTAAAGAAGACGCCACAAAATCCCGATTTGGACAGTACGAATCAATAGCATTCATTTAGAGGAACATTTCAAAAGTTATCCAAAGCAAATCGCATCAGGGGTTTAAAAGATATGAGTGATTTTGAAAGTACACTTTTGACGATATAACTAGAAATTTACAGCCATTGTTATCATAAGAAAGGTAATGTAAAGAAGCAGTTTTTCCTAAAAATTAAGAGAACGCGTAAAGCGATTGAAATGAAACTTTCGGGATTAACAAAGGAAATCACGCGGAAAATTATGACATTACTCGCAACTCTGAAAAATATCGAGGAGCTGCAGTAGAGATGCAAATTGAAATTGTATATTTGGAATTTTTACGAGAGAACAATGATGCGTCGCGCTGACGTCACAACTATGTCAAGACGCCAAGCGACGGAAATTAAGCAATTCTGGCGTTAATAAACATTAGGAAATCGTAAAAGAAATAGTAATAAGATGTAAATTGATAATTAAAAGTAGTAATAAAGGGAAATAGCCTGGAAAGGACAGAATTAAGTAAAATGGTATGATATTTTTGGTAAAGACACGTAAGCGATCGGTAAATGTTCCAGAAAAAGAAAAGTTGAAGACACAACGCAACAATGACCGGGAGGATGATGTGTAGCGAGCTCGAAGTCAGACGTGGGGAACAACGATCCGAAAAAAGATAAAATTTTAGTATGCAATTGTGCGAGAAACTCGGTGATTGTGCGAGATTGTGCGAGAAACACGGAGTTTAGGCAATGATGTTCGTAATAACAATGCGTAACGCGGAAATATTTTATGTGTCGCAGTATATTCAATAATAGGACATTTTGGAGAAAATATAGCACGCGATAGACAGATAATCGCGTTACTAGTTGCGTAATGGAAATAGGATGATAGGGGAATGAAAGGACATGCTAAGAAGCTATTAGCGAGTTCAAGAAATTTTTGGTAATGTGTGGGGTGATGGAGAAATGCTGCGGGAGGATGGATTTGGAGGATGCTGCGTAATATACAGCGAGGACGGCGCGCAACAATGGTTTGCTGCGGATTACAGCGTTTTCGGCAAAAGGGAAGTTCATGAAACTTTGTTTTTTTTTGTTATGAAATTCACATTTTGAAGGAGAAGAAAGATTAAAATTAGCTTCTGTACAAGATCAAGTTCTGTCTTAACGTAAAATAGATTCAATAGATATACAGGCAGAATGCACCTTCGGGTGTGAATGAGTTTATTGATAATTGTCAGTATGAATGGAAATATTTTGGATTTTGTGTCATGTAATTTAAGTGTATTATATCGTTGGTGTGTTTATGTGTTTACTTTGTTTTGTCGTTAAGTGTTTTATGTGAGTCATGGGAGAGCAACGACCCCAGTTTATATATATTTCAACTGAAATAACGAACTAGCACAGGAATTAAAGAAAATAAATAACGGCGAACATCACTTGGTTCGACATTCAATTGTTGCATGTAGCTACTTAATGACCTACGCCCACGTGCCCGAATAGTTGTTAGATCCTGTACAGGTCAGCCACAACCTCATACCCAGATTTTATGTGTAAGTAAGAAAATATCGGAGGTTCTGGTGGAGCAGCTAGTCGACGGGCAACCTTGGAGGTGGAAGCTGAGTATAACCAGGGCAATTGATAAGAGCGGGTTTTGGTTATTATATTGGCGTTGTAATGCCGGGCGATTATAAAGATTATAGTTGATCTAGAGCAGGTAGTGGTTCATTACATATTTTGGTGCGCCTAACGTGGGGCGATTATAGTTGTTTTAGAAGAGGAGGACGGTTCATTACAGTCTTCTTCTTATTCATTCGTTGCACTTTCTAATTTCTACCTACGTCTCTCTTTGAGAATCATCCTTTTTCTCGATAGAATTTGGCAAGGTTGTACGTATTGTCATTTCAAATCGTTTTCTTGCAAGTGTTTCGTTCCTGAGTTAGACCTTCGTGAAGGTTGTACAATACCCAAGAGACCATATATAACATCAGATCGTAAGTCGTCTAATTAATTTCACACAAATGCAAAGGATCCGAACGATCTGGCGGAGCGGAATGAGCAGGTTAACTGGAAGGAGCTGTTAAATGTTAATAGTGATAAATATATGGGCAACACCTAGCAATCATCTAGAAATCCCAATATTTGCGGTTTATAGATTAACTCCAGTTTGTTTCAACAGCTGCAATATTGCACATTAGCCAGTCAACAATAAACGATACAATACACTACTATACATGTCGGGAGAACAGACCTTGTCGCGGTTGGGGCAATACCCCGTTGATAGGAGATATCTGGATGGGAAAAACCCACAAGTAGGTCGGCTTCGGATCTCACCATCAAGCGGGGAGAATAATACCACCACCTCCAGTGATAAAATCACTCACTACACTTACGGAAATAGCGACCAAGCAGTTGACGCTCCCCAAAACACGAAATAGAAAGAAATATCAACACTTGTTTCAACATGACATGGATACCCTTGTAAGCTCCTTTGGGTTTATTTGACTAGGAATGGCAAAAAAATGGATGTTTTTATAACATCCACATTTTCCAGAACCATCGATGTTTTAAAAAATGTTCTTTAAAAAAGCATCTTTTTCGATGATTCTGTATGTGGTAATATCGATAAAATGCGTTTTGAACCATGTCTGTATAGAATATTGAGTAAAAAATCAAGGTGATCCAGTGCTTCAAAGTAGAATATAATTTAATACACTTACATTTTTGTATTATGTTTATTAGATACGGGACGTATTACTTTGATGAGTTATGAATGAAAGTGAATAGATGTAATAATAGCAAAACAGGATGTCCTTTGTTATATCCTTCTTTATATTCGATGAACATTATTAATTACATATTAATTATATGACACCAAACAAGAAAATATTACGGTACTTCATTCACGAACACTACAAATAGAAACAGGAAGGAAAAATACCATCTGTTTTATCATATTTAAAACATCGATATTTGAAACATTGATGTTTTTGTCAATGTTTTCATCGAAAACTTTTCGGTGATGTATCGAAATCTCGACGTATTGAAATATCGACTTCGACGTATCAAAATATTGACGTATTGAAATATCGTCGTATCGAAATATCGACATATCGAAATATCGACGTATCGAAATATCGACTATCGAAATATCGACTATCGAAATATCGACTATCGAAATATCGACGTATCGAAATAACGATGTATCGACATACCGATGCATCGAAATATCGATATATGGAAATTACGTTGTATCGAAATATCGATGAATCGAAATATCGATGAATCGAAATATCGATGAATCGAAATATCGATGAATCGAAATATCGATGTTTTGGTAAAATTTGCCTTTACGTTTGACCCAATGTGCGCCGTCTGCTTCGCGGCGCATGGGGGCCATTGTACCCGTGACGGGCCGCGTGATTTGTTTTGTCGTCCAAACAGACGCGCGCTGCGCCCGTCCGTCATGGGGACTGAATGATTCAATTACACGTCAGAATAGCCGGACACGCGCGACCAAATGACGGTTCACGGGCGCGATATGAGGCAAATGAGGGCTAAATCAATGCGTAATGGTTAAATATTCTCACCTTTGGCTGGCGCACTTCACAAATCAATTACCTTCCCACTCCCGTTCACAATCACACAGCAGTTCTCGCCCACTAAACATGTGATTGGGGAGGGGAGTGGCAGGTATCCAACAGAATCATTTGCCTGTTGTTTGCTATGATTAGGAAACGGATTTCCATGTAATTACATGTTTTTACAGGAACTAGGTACCCGCATTCAATTAGATTTTTTAGTGTGTTCGAGACTTACTGCGTGAATTAGAACAATTTTATTTTACCTATAACGACACATTTCTTACATATTTTACTACATTTTAATATATGTCGTATATACGTTTTATAATACGTTTTATAATACGTTTTATAATACGTTTTATAATACGTCGAAAAAGAACATTTCGGATGCACGTTTGCAATACTTGTTACGGAATCATCTTTCTTACAAATCGAATGTAATGCTACTGCGCCTCTATTATCACCATATATCTGCCATGAATTGTCTAAATTACCCTCCCCCGCTTATTGCGTACTTCTGAGTCTGGGATGAGCGAATTTTTATGAACAAAAGTAACTTCCACCACGTACTTGCTCATGTGTCAAACAGCAAATTCGTTACTCGATCGAAAACTAACAAATACTTTTTACAGAAAATTGTCTTACCGCGTTGTTCAAATTGGAGGGTGGGGTATATACCCTTTAATCCCCTCCCCTGGGATCCATCACTCACTACCCGGTACTACTATTTACTTGTACACCGGTTCCTCGTAAACATTGTAATATATACTATGAACGTATTTTATATTTCGAATAAAATTCTTATATGTGGTGAAGTCTAGTGTTCAATTACTTCAATAGAGATAGAACCTACTTCATCCACTCCAAATTCTTAAAAACTGATCGGCGACGTTCTATGATCGGAAAATGCTTGTAGAGAACAATTTTAAACACAATAATGAATTTTTATTTCACATATTATCTATTTTTTCTTAAATGTTTTGCAAAAAATAAGACATATATAAGTACATATTTTTCATTTTTTATTACAATAAATTCCGTTTCCTAGATATGACTGTTGTATTTGTTTGCCTGTCGCAGCGTAACTGGGAACGAGTTCGCGGTTTTGAAGATTATGTAAATTGATTCGATTTGACAGAAGATCTTCGTTAAATTAGTAGTTTAACTCTGACGGATGTTGTGGTAATAATTTTTGTTTCTAACTGTGATTTTACAACAACATTCCATTTAGACTCTGATATCAGACTCGTCATTTTATTATCCTTCTTCTATAATTCTCCTTATATTCATCACCCCTTTCCCTATCTACCAAAATGCTTTTAATATTTTTTTGTACTCCCCACTCTCATCTATAATTAAAGGAATCAGTAGAACTGGGGGCTATCCCGCATTTTTGGTGAAATTGAGTTATTAGCATTATATAAAACTTCAAATAATATTCTTTTAGTATAACATGTTATTTAAATCAGAATGAACTAATGTGCAAGTGTAATGTATTTAAGTTTTAAAATGCACTGAGTTATATTAGGAAAGTTCAGGTAAAACCAGGCAATATGTTCAGGCAATACGTCAATGAGGGATAGCCCATTGTTCAATTCTCTCCTCCTCCATCCATAATTTAGTTTAATACGTGTTCCCAATTTTCTTCCTCCACACAATCCATCTTCTTCTTTCAATAATTAATACCGGCTGACTTTTCATTCTTTTCCTAGAATATACATAACTATAGATATCTTACGGCCTGCACCCTCTTTGTTAAATACACAACTTATAGGATCGTTTTATGATCATAATTATGAAGACTCGCTAATCCTGTTCGAATATTTCAGTCTCCTGAATATCCCTTTCTGTATAAGCCATCAACCCACTAATTGCTGCCCACAGAAGTTGTCGACCTTCTAAAAAATATACTTATGTTTCTGTAAAATAAAAAAAATTAAAAGGAATTTGAAGTATACTGCTGAGACAGTTTCTTTTTACTTTCTTGTATCCATACGAATTTACGGAGTAATAAACGTAGTTTTGATGAAATGATGAAATGCTGAGGAAAACCCATTTCGAGATTTCGATGGAAGTTTTTGAGTCTCCTAATACCGAAAAAGTGTTTTTTTTTAAACGTCCGTCTGTCCCTCCGTCTGTCCTTCCGTCCATCCGTCCGTGAACACTACTAGCGCCTAAACCACACGTACGATCTTTTCCGAATTGAAGAAACCCCTGTCGATATGGCCCTAGTTGAAGCTTTCAAATTTTCATTGGGTGGTTGGATTGCAGGCGCGTCAACAGCTTAGGTATCCCCGTACGTGTAGTGCATGTTTTTTCCAGGGAGATAGCGGTGATCTTCTCCCACTGGATGGCGAGATCCGGCGCCGACCTATCGTGGACTAGCGTGATTTCCTCCTAACAAGGACTCTCCCACCAACGGGGCACCGCCTCAGCCGGAACAAGCTCTAAGCTCCCGACCAATCTCCCGAAATATGTGGTAGTGTAGTGCATGTTGGTGTAAGTGTGTGTGTGTGTGTGTGTGTGTGTGTGTGTGTAAGGGGAGAGGATAGGACAAGGAAGAGTAAAGGAAGATGGAGCGCGGTCCGTGGCCCGTTTGTTAGGGTACTGCTCCGGCATTCGCCTGGTATTGATCGGAGAAACCACGGAAAACTACCGATCAGAGTAGCCGGCCGCTAGAATTCTCCTCCAGACAGAGACTGAATTCGACCTAGCTGAAAAGCTAGTGTCGAAAATCCTGCCGCCATCTGGACTCGAACCTAGGTTCTCCCGATCAGAGGCGCTGCAGTGACATCAGTTGATGCACTGAGCAAACGCTCCCGGTTCAAATTTTGAAAAGCATTCTTTTATATTTGGGGGTACTTTACATAAAGGCCCTCGGATATTTTCAAAACTTTTCTCAAAAACGGCTCCTTGTTGTTCTTTAAATTTCTTGTAATAATAGAGTAAAATATACTTATAAAGGTGGTATAGGTCCGATTTTCACGCTTAACTCTGAATTTTCGAGAATTGCAAAAGTTTGAATTTTTGTTGGCGTCTTCCTAGAACTACAAAATTGAAAACACAGATTTTCCTTAAAATGAAATTTGTTGTCCATAAATAGTTTTTCATAAGAGTCCCGTAGATATTTTGAAAATTGTAGTGGTTTTCAATCAACAGTCTGTGCAACATTTGCAAATTTAAAAAAAAATTACAAATACAAGAATTTCTCAAAAAAGGTTCCAAATTCTTTCTTAAATTATTGGTAGGGGTTGAGCCAAGCAAACCCTATACGATGACATAAACGCCATATTGTTCTATTACTTTATTTTCGCAAAAATTACAAAAAAAATTTTTTTGACTTGACTCGTCAGCTTTATTTACATTACAGGCGGGTATATGTGGTTTAAATAATTTCACACAAAGTTTCTGGAAAACTGAACAGTTTTCAGTGATCATAGGCTCAAAATTCCACATTTTCAGAAACTTGTTTTCTCAAAAGTGGCTCAAAATATTTTCTTCAACTTTTTCCAACGGATGATGATAGTTTCTTCACACATGATTTAAATATGGACACATAAATTTTCTCGAAAGCTCAACAGTTTGTAGAGAAAATGAGCTCAAAATTCCGCATTTTCAGAAACGTTGACACACCTTTTTCTCAAAAATGGCTCCAAATTTTTCGGTAACTACACGGTCAAAATCCGCTGAAACAGCACGTGTTAGTCAGGATTCTGAGCCAGTCGAGTGAGAGGGGCAGGTGACAGACCCGAGTGGGCCGGAGCCTGTTGTTAGCAAGCAGATAGAAAGCAGGCAACAAGAGAATCCTAAGGTAACCGTTAGTGAAAGGGACGAAAGTGCAGGTGTACTGGCTCCCGAAGTGAACGAACTCATCAATGTTACCCAGAATGAGTTCACTGCGTCACAACAAAGTGACAGGGAAATCAAAGCATTTTACGACGCAAATGAGCACAGCGTATCGGAAGCAGGGCGAGAGGTGTATTTCGTGAAAAATAGTATTTTGTATCGGTCAAGACACAGCAAGCGCGATGAAAATTTTGAGATGTTAGTGGTCCCTACTAAATATCGGGCAGCGTTCTCAAGGTGTGCCATGAAACAGCGAATGCGCACTTAGGTTGTACTAAAAGCAAAGCCAGCATGTCGCGATATTTTTATTGGTCTCGTTGTTTCCAGGATATGGAAACATATGTGAAATCTTGCGATGTGTGTCGTACTAAGTATGATCGTACTAAGGCATCGTTAGTGTTAGTACCACCGATAACGGAAGTCTTCGGTAAAATCAATATTGATACTTGTGGACCTCTTTCTGGAAGCAAAGAAGGCAGCAAGTTTATTTTGACAGCCATTTGTTTAGCGTCTAGGTATCCGGAGGCTATTACAATTACAGATTTGCAATCAACAAACATCATTAGTGTCATGAAATTATTTAGGCGAATCGGGGTCCCTAAGGAATTGCAAACAGACCAGGGTACGTGCTTTACAAGCAAATTAACAAGGAAATTTGCTAGAAGGTTTGGAAGGGAAAAAGGAAGGGCGTATCTACCACATTACCATGTTGAAAGCGAACGTGCAGCGTACCGAATATCTGAATTATGTAGCCGATCCTAGCTCAAACTTTGAAATCGAGGAATACGAGCTGGATAAGTACGCCATTAACCTTGATACTGTCGACTTCGACGCGGAAGCTATGCTTGAATGGACGGAAGTCGAGAACGAGTTCCGGACTAAACTACTCAATTTAATCGTAAAGTACAAGCATATGTTTTCAGATAGACCAGGGTTGACGGATGTTGTACCATGAACATTAAATTGACGGACGAGTCGAAACAGATACGAAGTGCGCCTTGTGTCGCCCCGCCAATCGAAAATACTGCAGGAAGGAATCGCGAAGATGTTACGTGATAACATAATCGAGGTAGGCGACTCTGATTATGCTTCACTTATGATTCTTTTAGAAGCACCCGGACGAAAACCGCGCCCGTGCATCGACTATCGGAAGTTAAATCAAATTATAAAGTCAGAATATTTTCCTCTGCGAAACATGGAGGAGAGGATAGAATCTGTGGCGGAAGCTAAGATTATCACTACATCGGATTTAGCAAAATTTTATCATCAGATACCGCGCACGCCGAGAGCGCAGAGATATGCGGCGATTTGTGGGAGCTTTGGCACGTATAGACCATTAAAATTGCCCTTCGGGCTTAAAAATGCGCCTTATCAGTGTAGTAAGATGATGGCAGCTTTGCTAGCAGGATGTGCGGAATTTGCAGTCCCACACTTAGATGACATCGCCATCTATAGCAACATGTGGCAAGAACATCTTAGACATTTAGAGCAGGTGTTTCTAATATTAAAGAAATCAAAGTTGCATGTGCAGCCGAGCAAGTACAAATACGCAGGTAAGAATGTTCAATACCTAGGTTACATGGTTGGTAGTGGCATGATGCGGCCGGTAGAGGCAAAGGTGAAAACAATTAAAGAGCATCCTGTACCACAGACTAAAAAGCAAGTGCGTGCTTTTCTTGAACTGACGGGTTATTACAGGAAATTTATTCCCGATTATGTGGATATGTCAACTGTATTAACGGACTTATTGCGAGGTCGCGAACGGCAGGGCAAGGTGAAGTGGACGCCGGTATGCGAGGTGGCATTTGAGAAATTGAGGAACGCGTCACGATCCTGTCCTTCACGCGCCAAATTTTAATAAGGACTTAATCGTGCAATGTGATGCGTCAGAAAGAGGTATTGGTATCATTTTGGCCCAGTAGAACGACAGGGGAGAAGAAAAACCGGTGTTATACTCAAGTCAAAAATTTACGGATACTGAATTATTGCGATGTACGACCGAGCTTGAATGTGTTGTTATCTGGGCATTGCAGAAGTTAAAGTATTATTTAGATGGGAACGCAGCAAATAAAATGGAAACACCTCAATCCATTAGTATGATTAAATAATTGCTCGAGTAAGAATCCTAGACTGATGTGTTTGTCGTTAATGATCCAAGCATATAATAATCTATCTATATCTATACTAATATATAAAGACAGAAGTGCGTTGTCTTCCAGCGCGGTAATCTCTGAATCTACTGAACCAATGCTGATGAAACTTTTGTGCTAGCATCCTTTAAAGGCTTGGAGTACTATAGGCTATGATTTACAAACATAAACGGTAATATATTTTCAAAATAATTACTTTTCTGGACATTTTTCGCCTAGCCTTACATCACAGATTCAAGAGTGCATCAATGCCTATAGTTTAGCTGCGCGCCACCAGAGGATGACGTCTGAGATCTACTACTGATTTCATCAATGTCCAGAATTATTACGAAATTCATTAGAGTTTGAATAAGGTTATGTAATGTCCCTGTGTGAAGATTTGAAAGGAAGCCGTAACTGAAGTGGTAAATAATGTCAATGTTCATGCATTGCTCTTTGTCCGTGTTATATACAAAGTGGCAAGAAATCATTGTGAGTTTGAAAGTGTTTAATAATTGAGGTAGGTTGAGAGAATAAAAAGTACAATGATATACAGTACAGAATATACAGTAATGTACAATGTACAATATACACATATCGTATACAATCTAAACAACGTCTTATTTTACAGAAATTAGTGACAACTGAATTGTTTGACTAAACGAGTGTCACAATTGTCAAAACAGATTACAAATGCCAAGAGATGGGCAGTCTACTAAAATTTTGAATCGGTTACTCAGAGGGAAGATCGACTTGCTGAAATACTCACTTGCCCCATTGAAAACAATACTGCAAGAAGGGGAGAAATGTGAATAATTCTCTAAGTAGTAGGGCAGCAGTTCATTAGGACTCTCAATTTGACTATTTACACAGTTCTCAGGTTCAAAATGGTAAAATGGAAAATGTGTATATGTTTTCAGTCCATTCAGTAAACTTTTTTCTTCAATATGCGAAGGCAGTTTGAACAGTGGTGTGTAATTGAGAAATGATCATTTGCATATTAAGACTAATCTGTACAGTTGTTTGTCATATTAATTGCAGTTGTACTTTTTTCTTCTACATGCGAAGAAGTTTAGTGCAGTGGTTGGTAATTAAGCAATGATCATTACAATATTAAGACTAATATGTGCAGTTGTTTTGCATGTCACTTGCTCCTAATGAATGAATTAGGAATTATTATATATTTTTCAATAAATAATTGGAAAAAATTAATTTATCTCAAAATATTTTGTCTAAGCAAATAAAAAATCTGGGAGTCCTTTGTTTCTATTTTTCAGTATTCATGTTCATATTGGTAAAATGGAAAATGTTTGTATGTTTTCATCCCACCCAGTAAAAGTTTTTCTTCAATAAGTGGAGTTTTGAGTAATGGTATGCAATTCAGGAATAATCATTTACATATTAAGACTAATCTGTACAGTTGTTTGGCATATCAATTGCAGTTGTACTTTTTTCTTCTATATGTGAAGAAGTTTAGTGCTGTGGTTGGGATTTAGGCAATGATCATTTACATATTCAGACTAATCTGTAAAGTTGTTTTGCATATCAATTGCTCCCAATGAATGAGTTCATTCATATTTTTTCTAAAATAAAATAAGCAAAAATTAATTTGTCTAAAACTATATTTGTCTAAGCAAATAATATCTGGGAGTCCTTGGTTTCCATTATTCATATTTCAGGATCCATAATCTCTATCATTTGGGATAAAATAATGATGATGCTAATATTGTTT
>BLKR01004924.1:0-94056 GCA_011170035.1 Teleogryllus occipitalis | reverse complement strand
AATTACTAAACATACAGGGGATCGAATGCATAAGCTCGCACCACAGGGCACCGAATCAGTGGAGCAGCTCATGAGCTAGTATTGCTATTTCTCGTCCCCGAGTTATTATGATAAGCTCGCTCCATCCTTTACGGTCAAAAATCCCTTGGTTTACTGCGAGACAGTCTGGTCGAGTAAATCTCGCAACTACCGAATCCAAACGAAATTGGGCGATAGCGCCAAAAATATACCGCATTTCCGCGCTGGCCCCGGACTCAAACCTCGACTCCTCCGCCGAGGGGTGCGTTTCCCTGCGCCAGTAACTCAGCGCGTTCTCCATATCTCAAGGGCGGCGCAGGAGGTCGTATTTCACGCGGAGGCGTCCTCGGCCGTCGCGACGCCCGCGCCGCCGCCAGCCGGGGCGGCGAGCGAGGCAAGTGCGGGGCGGGGCTGGGGACGTGGGCGGGGCGGGCCGAGACGGACGGGTGGCGGGGAGGGCGGTAAGTGAGGCTAGTGCGGGGCGGGGGATGGGGCGGTGGGCGGGGCGGGCATAGACGGACGGGCGGCGGGGAGGGCGGTGAGTGAGGCTAGTGCGGGGCGGGGGATGGGGCGGTGGGCGGGGCGGGCAGAGACGGACGGGCGGTGGCGAGGGCGGTGAGCGAGGCAAGTGCGAGACGGGGGGCGAGGCCAAGGACGGGGCGGGCCGAGACGGACGGGCGGCGGTGAGGGCAACGAGCGAGGCAAGTGAGGGGCGAGGGCGAGAGCGGGCAGAGGCGGATGGGCGGCAGAGGAGGCAGAGGCATTGGCAATGCCTAGGGGCAGGGCACGGAAGGGAAGGGGCAGGGCGAGGGCGGGTGCGGAGAGGGTGCGAGGGCGGGGCGGAGCGAGGCTGGGCAGTGGCTGGGCAGGGGCTGGACGAGGCTGGGCAGGGGCTGAGGCGGGGCGGGAAAAGGCTAGAGTGAGGCTGATGCTGCTGCGGTCAGGGGTGGGGCGGGTCATGGCGGGGGTGAGGACAGTGCAGTGACGGCTCCGAGACGGACGCGTGGCGGAGGAGGCAGAGATATTGGAAAGAGATGAAGGGAGGGCATAGGCTTGAGCAGAGGCACAGAGGGAAGGAGCTGGGCGAGGGCGTGAGAGGCTGGGGCTGGTGCCAGGGGTGGGGCCGGTGTGATGCAGGGGCCAATGTGAGGTCGGTTCGAGACGGACAGGCGAGGCACGGGGGCGGGGCGGGCGCGGAGCGGCCATCCGTCGGATTCGTTATGACGGCTGCGCTGTGGACTACGCAACAGGGGCGGGGTTGTGGGCTGGCTGAATTACGCAGAGCAATACTTCGGTGGTAGCTATAGAAACCAGTGGAAGAGAAGAGGGGAGAAAGAAGCGGGGGGAGAGATATGTTGAGCAGCTTGGATCTGATGAAACTCTGGGGAAGTAGTAAAGAATCGAGGAAGCTGGGAATTAGCGGGAAAGGGAAGACATAGCGAGATAGTCGAAAATCAGCTGGGGATTACAGGAAGTACAGATTAAGCGGGGATAAAATGAAGATGCATGAAGCAGGAACTCAGCTAGAGAGTGTGAAGAAGCATGACGTGAAATTGCCAGCAAAAGAAGAAACAGCGACATGTCGGGAAGCAGCTGGAGCCAAAGGAAACAGCGAGAAAACGGAAAAATTGGGAAAAAATTGAAGAATCAGAGGGGATGTGATAAAAACAGAGGAGAAAAAAACAGAGGAGTGAACTAACGAGCAGTGTAATGTCAATATATCACCAGGAGATGTGAGTGAGGCTTGTAGGCCCGAACGCGACGGCAAGAATGGAGGTGTTTGCAGTAGAAAAAAAAGCACTACTGTCGGCAGCGGCGACGGGAAGGTCGAGGGCAGAAACATGTAGCTCGGGCGGCAGAGAGCTTGGGGGCGGGGTCGGAGCCGGAGGCGGAAGTGACGGCGCCGGCGAGCGCGCGGGCAGGGCCGACGCAGGCGTCTCTTCGCGCCCTCCACATTTCATCGGCGACGCCCATGAATCTCCCGCGCGCGCCTCCGCTCGCGCGTTGCCCTTCCTTCCTTCCTCCCCAAGTACGATTCCCTCTCCGCCGCCTCCACCTCTTCCTCTCGCGTTATTCCTTACAGTGATATCTCTTCCTTCTGTCCGTTCTTCTTAATGACGTTTCATTGTTATTTTTGAATGCTTTAACTTTATAAATTCTCTGAACGCCACTTAATGGTAGAATACAGTAACAGTTTATTATCTATTATCTATTACTATTATTATTATTATTATTATTATTATTATTATTTATTTGTTGTTGTTTTTTTGCTGACGAATCGGCCGTCTTGGACCACGCATACATGCACTTGCACGGGCTCAGTATCATTTATCACGTTGCAAGTCTTGCATGAAATCAATCAGGGGGATCAGCATTAGGTTGAATCCGATTTTTATACCCCAGGGTTGTTAGTCCTGTGAGGATGGAAGATGGAATTATGATGATGGTGAAGGATAAATGGACGACACACACAAACAGACTTACACAAACACACCCATGCCCGAGTCGGAACCCACGATTCTTCCATTCGAGATCACAACGGTACTACTGTCTTAGCGATCTCTGCAATCTGGATTGGCTATTATTATTATTATTATTATTATTATTATTATTATATTTCTCAACTTTCTGATTCTTGATCTCAAGTTAATACATATATTTTTTATTCAATTCTATCTACTGTCACATTCATTTGTTTCTCTATCATTGACACATTTCCAGAGTTCTCATTGGAACGCATGTTTCCGGTATTCCCTTTAATTATTTTCCTTTACTCTTAACACTAACTCGCAGGTCTGGTTGCCTTCTGGAACATTAGTTTTCAACACCTCTCCCTGTGCTAGCTCATGCTCTTAAAAGTCGCATGACTTCTCCATCCCTTATATGGGTACATCTCTCCACGCCGCCTCCTCTCATTACATCGCCCCTCCGCTTGTTTGCTCCTTTTTACATTCGCGCCGCTTCGTCGTGCGCGGGTCGTCATCGCCTCGCCGCGTGGCTGCGCCGCCTGCCCCGGGCCGCGCGCTCTTTCACGCCTCGCGTGCTCCCCACTGGTCCTCGTAAACCCGCGCGCCCGGAAGAACAGCCCGCCTCGGCCCCGCTGCGGATGCGCCAGCCGCCCACCAGCCCGCCTCCGACACTACCCTGCTCTCTCTCTCTCAGTCTCGGCTTTACCCGCGTCTTTAGAGACCGCAGCCTCACCGCCGCTCTACCATCCGTCCACGCCCCCACCTTCAACGTCCCAGCCTCCGTTCTCGACGCTGCCTCCGTTCAGGACCCTGCCTCCGTTGTCGACCCTGCCTCCGTCCTCGACCCTGCCTCCGTCCTCGACCCAGCCTCCGTTCCCGACCCTGCCCGTTCCACCCTGCCTCCCCCAACCCTGCCTCCGTCGTTCCCCAACCCTGCCTTCGTTCCCAACCCTGCCTCCTCCAACCCTGCCTCCGTCACCAACCCTGCCTCCGTCCCCAACCCTGCCTTCGTTCCCAACCCTGCCTCCGTCGCCAACCCTGCCTCCGTCGCCAACCCTGCCTCCGTCCCCAACCCTGCCTCCGTCCCCAACCCTGCCTCCGTCCCCAACCCTGCCTCCGTCCCCAACGAAGCCTTCGTTCCCAACCCTGCCTCCGTCCTCGTCATGTCTCCGTCCTCGACATGTCTCCGTCTTCAACATGTCTCCGTCCTCGACATGTTTCCGTCCTCGACATGTTTCCGTCCTCGACATGTTTCCGTCCTCGACATGTCTCCGTCCTCGACATGTCTCCGTCCTCGCCATGCCTCCGTCCTCGTCATGTCTCCGTCCTCGTCATGTCTCCGACCTCGACATGTCTCCGTCCTCGACATGTCTCTGTCCTCGACATGTCTTTGTTCTAGAAATGCCTCCGTCCTCAACCCTGCCTCCGTCCTCGACTCTGCCTCCGACCTCAACTTTGCCTTCATCCCCGACCCTACTTCCGTCCCCGACCCTTCATCCGTCCTCGACCCTGCCTCCGTCCTCGACCTTCCCTCCGTCCCCGACCCTCCCTCCGTCCCCAATCCGGCCTTCTTACTCGACCTTACTTTCGTCCACGACCCTGCTTCCGCCCACGTCCGTACTTCCGTCCTCTACCGTGCCTCCTACCCCCGTCCCTTCCTACGTTTCCCGTCCCTTCCTCAGTCCCCGACGCTGCACCTTCCCCGTGCCTAACTCCGTCGTCGTTTCTCCGTCCGCCATCGTTTCCGTCTCCATCCCTGCTTTTGGTCTCCGTCCCTGCCTCCAGTCTCCGTCTCCCGTCGGTCTTCCAACCCCTCCTCCCAACACCGACCGCGTCTCCGTCCCAATTTTTGTGTCCCCATCCCAACGCATCCCTTGCCCCGCCTGGCGCCACCCGTCGTGGAGAGGGTGCATTAAATATTTCACCCCCGGTGGATTCGCAACCGTGATGAAGAGGAATTCTTCCGGAACGCGTAACTCTTGCCGCTTTTTAGGAGCGGTCGCCGCGGCCGACGCGGCTGCCCCCGGCACGCCCCCGCCACGCCCCCGCCACAGCCCCGACGCGGCGGCTGGCAGCGACTGGCAGCGACAACGCCCCTCCACACACACACACATACACACCCTGGCCCAAACGAGCGACCTCGCTGCTCCGTCCCCGCTCCGATTTCAGTCCTCTAGCGTTTCTTCTTTCAGTTGCGCATTTGTTGTACTAGCCTTGCTCTCCTATAGCTTTTTCAAAATTTATTTATTCAAGCTTGGCAATTGACCCTCTACAGCCGCGTGACACGTTAGATTGATTGGTAAGACGTGAGGTTTCGTTGATGTAGAATATGTATGATAACATCCAATTCATAATACTCAAAATTCTAGTTTGAGATACAATAGAATACATGGGTTGCATAATTGATAAACGAGAAAACTCAACGGTTTGTGTTACGGATGTCGAAAATTATCTGGGTAACTTTCCTTCTTTATCTTTTGCAGTGTGGATTCTGCTTACTTATGCGAAAGTGAATTGCTGAAGGACTCTATAATATTTTTAAGTAGAAATTTATTGATGGGAGGGAAAAGTGGACGGGAATGTTTGTAATGCCAGCTCATTATGTAGCTGTGTATTAGGATTGTCCTCTAGCTTTTAATTTTTGAACTCGAGTGCTTTCCTTTTTCCTTTCATTGACATTTTAAAACTCATTGGAACCATTATTTAAAATTAATCAGCATTAATCTTACTTCTCTTTCTCTTCACAAATTACGTTATAGGTCATATTATTTTCTTCCTCTTCTACTGTACTTTGACATATATTCCTTGTAGTCGTCTCCACTTCATTCAGTCGTGCATCGTCATTTTAAAAACATCGGATTCTTTGCAGAACAGAATAACTCAACTCCGGAACTCCTGATCACAAATTGCTGCTTCTTGCTTTGCGTCGGGATTCCTCTCATCACGAACTTTCACTAGACTCATCGCAGCTTTCCACGTTCCTCCGCGCGTCTTGTGAGGTCTCTTGCCACGAGCCCCGCCGTCTCAATTTCGCCCTCCGTCCTCCGAATCGCATTCCCTCTCTACTTCCCCGTGTGCCTTACCGCACCTTATTCCGCTTCGTTGCGCCCGTCTCGACATTCCTGGTGTCAGCGGCGGCAACTGCGACACGCCCTTCTCTTCCGCCCCTGGGCCCCTCCCACTTGAACATCTGCTCCAACCTTTCTACCGCCCGTAACGCTCCCAGCTTCCTGCCCCGCGCCGCCCCGCCCCGCTCCGCTCCTCGCCCAGCCACACCACCCTGTCCCCGAGTCTGTGTTCCAGTGCCAGCCTGTCAGTTCCCGCCAGTCAGTAACCGCCAGTCAGTTCCCGCCTGTCAGTTCCCGCCAGTCAGTTCCCGCCAGTCAGTTCCCGCCTGTCAGTCCCCGCCTGTCAATTCCCGCCTGTCAGTTCCCGCCTGTCAGTTCCCGCCTGTCAGTTCCCGCCTGTCAGTTCCCGCCTGTCAGTTCCCGCCTGTCAGTTCCCGCCTGTCAGTTCCCGCCTGTCAGTTCCCGCCCGTCAGTTTCCGCCCGTCAGTTTCCGCCCGTCAGTTTCCGCCCGTCCGTTTCCGCCCGTCAGTTCCCGCCCGTCAGTTCCCGCCCGTCGGTTCCCGCCTGTCAGTTCCCGCCCGTCAGTTCCCGCCCGTCAGTTCCCGCCCGTCAGTTCCCGCCCGTCAGTTCCCGCCCGTCAGTTCCCGCCCGTCAGTTTCCGCCCGTCAGTTTCCGCCCGTCAGTTTCCGCCCGTCAGTTTCCGCCCGTCAGTTTCCGCCTGTCAGTCCCCGCCCCTCAGTCCCCGCCCCTCAGTCCCCGCCCCTCACTTCCCACCCCTCAGTCCCTGCCCGTCAGTCCCCTTTTCTGTCTCCTTATCTCATTCCCCGCCTGTCAATCCCCGCCTCTCAGTTCCCGTCTTTCTACATCCGTCTCTCAGTCCCCGCCTACCAGTTGTCGCCATCCGCTGTGCCTATCCCCTGTTCTGCCCTGCCTCCAAGCCCCTTGTTCCTCATGCGTCCCCGACGCCAGAGGGCGTCGCAGGCTCGCCCCGGGCCGGGGGGGAGGGGGCCTCCCAGTGCGTGATATTCACGCGCCGTCGGGCTGTGCAACGTGGCGAGGCGGCCCGAGCTGTGCATTTCGTTAGCGCTCGCGCCGAGACGCGCGCGCTCGCGAGAGCCAAGTATTACTAATTGCGAGCGGATGTCGCACGCCGCGAGGACGCGCGCTTGTTTTGAGATAGCTCACCTCCCCCTCCCCTCCCCTCCCTCCAACCCCACTCGCGTTTCACGCTCCGGAGACACGTGTTCGCGTCGGCGCGATTGTCAAGTGTCGCCACCAGACACGGGCGTTGGAAGTGCGTAAATAACCCAGCATTTCTCGCTGCATTTTCGCAGGTACTGGAGTAACACGGAAATGCTTACTTGGCGTGTGAGCGAAAGAAGCTGAATATTTTGTGTGCATTCCGGGACGCGTTCGCGACTGGGAACAGTTAGCGGTCAGCGAATCCGCCGCCCGGTTACCGTGCTGGTCGGCGTCTTTACGCGGTCATAACTCATATGGCTGCGACGTTCCGGCGTGTTGCTGCCCTTTACGGGCTGGTCAGAGATGAAACACAAGGCAATTTGGGACGAATGGGTCATTGGGGGCCGGTGCGATTGCACGATGAAAGCTTACTGAGCTTGGATTATTGACTGGAACACGGGTGCCAGTATAATTATTGGGATCCGGCTCTTTCATTTGCGTCATGTTCATGTTGTACGTGCGTGCCCCTGCACTGACTACAGTGCTAAACGTTTTTAAATCGTTCTATTGACTGCAAAATAGGACTCAACTGAGTAGGCCAGTCGATTAATCGCACTCTTAGCGCTCGCGTGGCTGAAGGTTGAAATTCAGGTGTAGAAGGATTTGTATTCGTTATTAATTAAATTAGAAAAATTAAAGAAATTTCTAAGAATAATTCTAATATAGGATATTGTTTCTTTTTTAACACCTTTGAAATGCGATCCTTATTTTTAAACTTTCTGAGTTAGTGCAATATCGTCTAACTGCAAGAAGTCGAAAGTACAAGAAGTAATTTTTACAGTAACTGCAATGGTACATGACAGTATCTTGTCATATTTTACGAAGTAATATACATACTTAAATACTATATTTGTGTCGTTTTTTTACACATATTTCTTCATGAAGCCTTTACTTGGAAGTAATGAGCTGCCAAACTACTAGCATGTCTTCATTCACTGTATTCGTTAGCATCAGCGAAGATCGTGAGAAACGGCTTTTTATGACGTGATCGTCGTCACAGAGTAGTGTTAAATACGAGACACGTTTCTTGCTCAACATGTATGCCTGCTGCACCGTTCTGAACATAAACATTCTTCATGCGCGGGTTTCCTTGAATACCCACGGTGCAAGCGAAATGTTTCGCATATCGAATAAAGAACTTCGACTGAGTTTTAGAATAATTTTATAATGCAATAATAATAATAATAATAATAATAATAATAATAATAATAATAATAATAATAATAATAGCGAGAAAAAATTAAATAATCATTAGCTTTGAACATTTTACAGCTGAGCATGTATCAAACCTTCCTCACCAGTAGGTGGCTATAAAAGAATGTTGTTACAAATTGTTGCAACAAAACTATAAAAAAGTGAAATGAATCTATATCGATTGAAGCAACGAAATTATAAGTAAAATGTGACAGAGTTGCAAATGTAGCAATTCTTTAAATTTTTCAGACATTAAATTAAGCGATTAGTTTCTCTTCATGTTGGAATATACTAAGCCATGCCTTCACACTTCATGTCTCTGTATTGCCAAAGGGTGACTGATCAACAAAATATTAAAACTTAGTTATTGTATTCCCTATTTTCGTTTTATTATGCGCTTTGAAATAAGAATAAAATAGCACTTTCGTAAATTTCGAACTATTTAGAATGTTCCTTCGACTAGTAAGATGATCTGCAGGAAATGTACAGCACCAATAGCCCCAATAACACAAAATGTATTACTTTAAACACCATTCCTCAAAAAATATTACTTTATGTGACTTGAATATTTTGCGCATAACTTCATTCAATGTAGATCTTTTAATGATGTCATGCACATTTTTAAAAAAAATCTGAGCAATTGAGAAATATCATTACAAGGAGAAAAATGTCCGGTATATCGCGCATTTCCGCCAGTTTATTTTGCTTTTGCCCTAGTTAACGAACTCCGTCGGGTGGTCCACAGGAATTACAAACTCGTTCTGCTTGGCAGGTACCGTTTGCGGCGGCGTTCGCGATCATCTGGGCGAGCGCTCCGAAATTACTCTGATCATGCCCGGACGTGGTCTCGTAAAAGTCGGTCCCGCAAGCAGGCGCAATTGAGCACGGTGAGTGCAGGGTGCGAGGGATGAATAAGATCGAGAATCGGGCCCGATTGATCATGTGCTGATTTATGTCACGGGCTCATTGCCGTCCGCTGAAAAGGAAGTTGGTGATGGATGTTAATGAAGTGGTCTTTCATTTCTTAATGTTTCCCAGAATCTCTTTAAACATTATCGTCAGCACGATTGCCTTTGGTTTGGTCTGCCTTAAATTTACTGCTTACAGCAGATGAGATCACTGTAGGAAGTAGAATGTGTGTGTGAACTCCGGAATGTCGTGTAAGTCTTTATTGTCTTACAAAATTTAGAGCCAGATCAGACACATACCATAATTCTTGTTATATTGATCTGAGAACTGAAGATTTACGCATGAATATGAACAAAAAACGTTACAACAAAATGTTTTTATTTTTAATACAAATTAAATATTTTTGATAATAATGTTTATCGTTCATTAAATCCCGTTGTAAAGTCACGTTAAGTTACAATGTTCTTATAGTTTTATAAAATGTAGGTTGAAGGAATTAATAAATTTCAAAAACCTACTACAATTGTCCTTTATCTTACATCATGTCTAAAAACCTTTAAAAATCGGATAGCACACTTATTGGATGCAGTAACTGGAGGAAGAATAATCTGAAAAGTAAATGATAGAAGTGTTTGTCATATAACCACCTTCAAGGCACCTAATAACGCCTTCCAACGCCTTTCCCAACTCATATCGCTTAGATCACGGTCACGCGGCTAGCCCATAAACTCTACAAAACGCCTTTCCCTTTCACCCTTGTTTATTATGCGTGGGAAGCTCCAACAAGCAGCTGTGTAGACGCAGCATGACAGAAGTAACGTGCCCAGAACACGCTCATTTCTCAGATTCGCCTCAGACGCGCTTAAAAAACAAGTACTGGGAGTTACGAAGAGGCATGTACTTAGCAGACCTACTTAAACACTGTCAATGACGCGAATGGGCAATCTACAGCCGAACGCGGCTCGTATTAAATACCAGTCCGCAGTGACAGAATTGATGGAGTGTCCCAGTGAGGTTAGCGCTTAATTGCAACCTGTTAATGCGAAATCTTATCGCGGTGGCTATGAATTCACTCGCGACTGAACCGGCGATGCGGTGGCCCGTTCATTGGCATTCAGAGATACCTCTGAGGTCCGCTGCAGCGCGGCGAGCGCCGGGTGACGTCATACACACGGGACGCTGTGGGATTTATGGGTTTAACGGGTCCCCTTTCACCGCGATGCGCTTTGATCACAGTGGACGCGGCGGATTAAAAATTGTTTCTGATAAAGTGGGATTACGAAAAAAGCTAGAAGTTTTAATTACCTCGCGGATGAATTCCCGAAGAGGAAATTCCCTCGTGAAATTTTTTTATTCAGGATATTGAACAGAATTTGTTATTTTTTGGTTGGATCTATCGGACAAATTAAAGTTATTTGCGTCGTCATGATAAGCACTTCTTTGACGTTAATGACGATGCTTAGTAGGCATGGTTTTTTATTTAAAATGTATCACCAGATGGATATGTATTGAAGATGTGCAAGCTGATCTTAAGCAAAATTTAAAAATAAACTAATATTCTCGACAATGTTACAGAATTGTGTGAAAAGGTTAAACAATTGAAACTCTCTCTCTCTCTCTCTCTCTCTCTCTCTCTCTCTCTCTCTCTCTTACAGGAAGTGATACCCAATTATTATAAGATAGAGATAAGAAAATTCACTCAAACTCTTTTATCACGTGTTTGTCAATAATAAACACGGACATTTTATAATGCAATGTTTATAACGGTAATCAATACCAATTATTACATGACTTAACAAAACATGTTTTGGGCATTTAAAACCCCTTATTGGGAACACTAAAGTTTAGTCGAGATCAATCTTTCGATTGAAATTAGCACCTTCATAATTTGGAACTAACAACCACCAATACAATAATATTTTTAAAACAAACTCGCACCTGACTCTTCACTTGCTTTCGTGGGAGAGTGATATTTTGACGCGGAAAATAATTATCGATAAGTAGGCAAGGGGAACAGAAAGCGAAAGATGTACAACTTCCTAGAATATGGAATAGGTGTTCAGTGACATCGTCTCGACCTCTAACCGTGAGTCGCGCAGGTCTGCGAACAGAGAAAGGGCGCGGAAGCAATCCGAGTCTCGCCGAATGAACAACACGTCATTGCTTTCTCCGTGGCCTCGTTGGCCGCCGACGGTAGCGCCGTGTGTGCCGCCTGGCGGATGAGCCCCGACCTGGTCATCCGGGTCGCCACCGCCGCCGCCGCCGCCGCCGCCATCAGCGTCCTCCGCCCCCTCCGGCGGAAAAGACCATCTATCGCGCTTGCAGGTGGCCGTGGACAGGCGAGGCGGAGCGGAGGCGGAGACGGTGGCGGGATTGCGTAGAGGTGGAGTCGAGGTGGAAGTCGGGCGAAGCGTAAAGGGGAAAATGGACTGGAAGGGGCGGGGCGGGAGAGGGCGGGGAGAGGCAAAGCGAAGGATGGGTCAGTCACGGAGGTAGGATAGGAAGTGCGGAGGAGACGGGGATGGGCAGGAGTTCGGGCAAGGCGGGGCTAGGTGGAGGAGGGAAGAGGCAAAGTGTGGCGGGGCGGGGCGGAGGTGCCAGGCGAGTCGGGGCGGATACGGCGACGGGATTGCGTAGAGGTGGAGTCGCGGTGGAAGCCGGGCGAAGCGTAAGGGGAAAAAAGATGGACTGGAAGGGGCGGGGCGGGAGAGGGCGGGGAGAGGCCAAGCGAAGGATGATTCAGTCACGGGGGTAGGATAGGAAGCGGGGCTGAGCTGAAGTGGGGAGGAGACGGGGATGGGTAGGAGTTATGGCAAGGCGGGTCTGGGTGGAGGAGGGAAGAGGCGAAGTGTGGCGGAGCGGAGGTGTGAGGCGAATCGCAGCAGAAATGGCGGCGGGAATGCGTAGAGGTTGAAGCCGGGCGAAGCATAGGAGAAAAGGGATGGAGCGAAACAGTGGTGAGGCGGGAGGGGGCGGGGACAGGTAAAGCAAAGGATGTCATGGGAGTAGGATATGAAGCGGGGCAGGACGGAAGTGGAGAGGAGGCGGGGATGGGAGGGAGTTAGGGAAAGGCGGGGCAAGGTGGAGCAAGGAGGGGAGAGGCGAAGCGTAGCGAGGCTAGGCGGGAAGGGGCGCAGCGAGGCGAGGAGGGATGAGGCGTGGTGAGGCGGGGCGGGACGTGGCGGAGCGGGGCGGGACGTGGCGGGGTGGGACGTGGCGGGGCGGGGCGAGGCAGGGCGAGGCGGGGCAGGGGGCGAGGCAGGGCGAGGCAGGGCGAGAGGCAGGGCGAGGCGGGGAGGGACGGGGCGGCGGGCGGGGCGGGGGCGGGGCGGAGAGACGGGCGGGCGGGGGGGGGGGCGGGGCGGGGCGATACGAGGAACGGCAGTGGGCCGGGGCTGGAGATGGAGGGGGCGGGGGTGAAACCATGGGAGCGGAGGTAGTGTTGAAGTTACGGCTGGGCGGGTGCGGCCAGTGTGTGGTGGCGGAGGAGGCAGCGAGCGTGGAGCGGGCGGCAGGGACGGGTTGGGGGCGGGGCGGAGGTAGAGGTACGTAGCTCATCATTAACGCGCCACACGTGTGCGTCCGCTACGGTCCCACAGCGCCGCCGGGAACAGTACGTGCCGGCGCCAACCTTTCTACCAGCTCGCCGGCGCTGGCGCAGGTGGAAGAGCCACCGTAAAGATTAGATGAAGAGCCGTGATTAATTCGCGTGATTATACACTGGAAGTTCGATGACTATGAAGATTATTTTCATTTTTTATGTTTTACTTGCTCCTTTTTTGGAGATTACTCCATAACTCAATAGTAGGTATATTCCTCAGTAACTGAAACTTCGGTAAATTTCTCAGTAATTCAAACATGGAATGCCAAATTCATTCGATAGCTGGATTTAGCAGTTATCTCTTTCAGAATATTAATAAGTTTTCTACTGTACACATACAGGCTTCTTAGTCACATACCAAAATAAATTACTGTTTTTAATCAGTTTCCTTTTAATTTACAAAAATTCATTCATCAATTGATGAAAAGTGCCCAGATTACAGCTGAGAAATGTCCAGATTTAAATTACTTTATTTTGCCTGTACATGCATTATACAGTAAATTTGGAAATTTATCAATTCAAAATGAGATTTATGAGTTTGTAAAATGTATGTATTACTTCTTTGTCGATAAGTCAGTATTAATATACATAATGGCCTGCAATAGCAGAAATACTGCTGTCAAGTATGTGGAAAATGAGGTCCTGGAGCAGCAAAAACATGTTATGACGTTCTGGAGAATTTCTGAAGCGGTGAACGCGGTTACTGAAATATGTGTCATCCTGTATTGTAATATCAGACCTGCGTGATAATTGTGGATTAACATAATAAAATATGTTGATTTTTCAGAAAAAATCGATAGCGTTTAATTTTTTTTTTACTTTTTCAGTCTTTTTGCTTATCTAAGAACACCTCTATTGACACCTCTCACATTGCTAGGGATTTGTTAGTTTTTCATCGTTTTGTCGGTATATTTGTAATTAGTAATAAAGATTTATTTTCTGTTGAGTATAACTGATGTTCGTAGCTATTGTTTGTAAATATCCCTCTGTGTAGCATTATAAACATAAATAAACAATTATGACGTTAATTTTGACACTTATCGGTAATACAAATTTTCTGTTTCATTTAATATAATTAATATTTGATATTCAAATGTTACCATTGACTATATTAATATTGTTATAATCAACAAAGTGACTATTGATTGGAGTTCATTCACGCCCATAAATATGCTTATTTTTTATATATGCTTTGATAGCTGTCAGAATTAACCTGTTCCTTTCTGTCATTTCCTCGGCTGCCTGTTCCCAGAACACCTGTGCTTTTATAGCTCATCCTGCTAATCATTTGCCACCTCCCATCAAAACCGGACATCATCAGTTTCTCATCAAGGACGTCTCTTCTTGTGAAGCAAACGGTGCTGAACATTTGGGCGCCTACTTTCATTAGCACCTGCGAAGAGAGTCTATTTTTTAAATGCTTTTTCGAAAAAAATCAAAATGTTTTTATAAGTAGGCCTATATTCATACCTATTCACCTCGTGATGTGTTCGCAATTCCGAGAATTTCTCGTGATGTGATTTGCTCCCCTTCTTCTCCTATTTTATTCCTTTTCTCTTCTTTACTGTTACTTCTTTTTCTTCCTCTTCAGGAAAGAAATAGGTTTATTCTTCCTTGTATGGATCATTTCTCTGTAATTCTTATTTCTTTCTAGGTTTCTTCATTAAACTTTTCAAAAACACACATTGGTCTACAGGTTTTTATAGCAGTTTTAAACATGTGGTTCTGGTACGTGATTGCGTTTGCAGAAGTAAATGTGCTGCGGCTACCGTGGGAAACTGCGTAGGGTCACTTGCACGTATGTTCTTCGTGTTGATGTAGCCGGCCTCCTGCAGTCCTGATCACGCCCACCAGTCACCTGTTTTTCTGCCCACCAGGCCGCTAGACTTCCCCCCGCCTGTCCATCCGCTCCCACGCCTCGCCTCGCCATTTAACGCGCTCAACCTGTTGCTGAAGGAGTCTCGCACTGACACTGCGTAAGAAACATTTTATCCACGCAACAATGACCATAGAATGTAGAGTATCTAATAGCTGATAGGTTAAGAGGTACAGAGATCGTTTTTTGTTTTATTGGGTTCTTGTTCATTATTCCGTTTGTTAAATTGTTTTGTATGTTTTATTAGACAAATTACTTTTTAGCAAATATATTTTATGTATACAGCTGCATATGGGAAGAAGCTTTATATAATTTTAGGATTCATTTGAATCCAGTAATGGAGCAAACATAATTCAGTAACCATACCTAACTGCTACTACTTTTGCTTAACATATCGTGTACTTCAAGGTTTCGAATTTTCTACACAGACGTTTCGATAGTTTGATTGATTGGTGTTTCCGGTCGTGTTTTGAGACAGGATTGTTAGTCCCGTAAGTGTAGATCATGTTTTATCGGGGGAAGAGGCGGTTATTTTCCCGGCTGGTTGGCGAGAACCAGCGCTGATCTACACGTCGGTATGCGAGGTTTTGTCCCCAGCTGGTATCTTCCACCAACGGGGCACCGCCCCCGCCGTGAAAGGCACTAAGCTCCCGAATGATCTCCTCCTGTGTAGTAGTGTGTAGCATGTGTAGTAGTCTAATGAGTGTATGTGTAAGTAAGGAATGCGGTTAGAACAAGGAAGGTGAAAGAAAGATAGCGCGCTGTCCGTTTGTTAGGATACTGCTCCGGAATTTGCCTGATGTTGATCGGAGAAACCACGGGAAACTAACGATAGGGCAGTCGACCATCATAATTATCCTCCAGAGTGCGACCAAATTGGACGTTGTTATGTAGTTAGTGTCGAAAATATTGCCACCATCGGGACTTCAACCCTAGCCATTCACTTAACCCCTCTAAGCTGGTCAAAACATGTTGAATGTAAGAAATGAATTATTAATGTTTTTCGTATTACTCCCTTTGATCTACACGACAATGTTGCGAATCTTACGGTCCATGTATTTTGAAAGTTCCTTCAAGTCCTCTCACTTGTTCGAATGTCCTGTATTCCTTTCCTGGCATCATGGAAGTGGCTATTCTTATGAAAAGGCAATAGAGTGCAAGAATAATAAAAAAGGATATACGTCGAAATACATATGTTTGAGTGACTCTTTTAATCCTGTCATATAAATTTTAAGCTCACACTATTTTTCATTGATTATTTAGTTTTCGTCTTGTACAAAAAGTCTGTATATTGTCCTTTACCCTGGTATTTTTCTATCCTTTGACCTACCACACTGCTTTCACAAAACTAACATTCTAATGTCAATATTTCACCTTACCTTCTCCTCGTCCTATTTGCATGCCATACGTCACTTCACGTATGAATAAATCACACTAATATTACTCACCATCAATTTCAGATTCAGCTAACCTTTCTTCATACCCACTACAAGTCTTAAAGCACACAGCACACTACTTCATCATCCGGCAATATGTCATCTTAGCATCTCCTCGCCCTATTTGCATGCCATCCGTCAATTCACCTTTAGTATTGAACAACTCTTACTATTACATGATTATACATGACAGACTTTTTGTACAATAAAATACAATAAAGCCATTGATACCAATGTTGGGCAAGGCCTCCCACTTAAATAGTGGGGTGGCTTAAAATTGTAACCACTTTCAGGTGAGCAAGTGCTGAAGAGCGTTCTTACTCTTAGTACTCACCATCAATTCCAGATTCAGCTAACCTCTCTCCACACCCTTCGATTCCCGTCGAATCTCATGTGAAATTTGTTCCAACAAAACGAGTTTGGCTGCTTCACAAGGGCTAGTCCAACCACTGTGAAGTGTCCTAAACCCTACTCCTATCCTTATTCCTTCCCAATTCTGGCTGCTGGGTAGTGACGCAGGAGCGCGCGATGGGAGGTGCGTACGCGGAGGTGCTACCTGGCGGTCCTCTTGACAACCGACTGCGACGAGACGCGACAGACAATATTAACGGAGGATTACTAAAAAAAAGCGCTATTAGTAATGGGAGGATTACGCCGAGAAGTGCAAAGCGCTCAACGCCTCCAAGGGGCTTGGAGACGCGTTGCGTCAAAGTAGACGCAACAAATTAAAAAAAAAAAAAAAAAGTAGACGCAACACCCACTACAAGTCTTGAAGCACACACACACTACTTCACGATCCGGCAATATTCTATATTAGCATCTCATCGCCCTATTTACATGCCATCCGTTAATCCACCTTCAGTATTGAACAACTCTCACTATTAGTACTCACCATCAATTCCCGAGTCAGCTAACCTCTCTTCACACCCACTACAAGACTTAAAACACACAGCACACCGCACACGACTTCACCACGTGGCAACTCCGCCGGCGCGCGAACTTCAACTGCCCATCTTCGGGGCCCCTGCCCCCCCATCCAGAGCTCCGCGAACGGGCAGCGGCCGGTGGGCCGGTGGTCTGGCGGCGGCGGCGGCGGCGGCGGCGGCGGCGGCGGCGGCGGCGGCGGCGGAGTGCCCGGCGGCGGGTCACTGAGCGGGCGGGCTGACCCCGATCCTGCGGCACGCATGGGGGCAGGAGGCGCCCACCGCCCGCCAGCCCGCTACACCCGAAATCTCGAATTAATTCCCCTAATGCTCGAGCGCGCCAAACGGGCAAGATTTATTCCGCGCCCGCCGCCCTCGCCCCGGAGCCGCGCGCGTGAGGAAACCCGGTTCTTCGGAGGAGCAGCAGCGCCTCCGCATTTGTATTCCGGGAGGGGGGAGAGGGGGGACACCCCGCTTCCGGCAGCGGTAGGCGACGCCGCGGCCGCGCCGCCCGGTGATATACGCCGTTATGAATAATTTGGCAATCGTCAGAAAAAGAGCCACTAATCGCGGAGAGCTGGCAATTGGCGAAGCCCGGCACCGCGGAGTGGCCCGGCAGGGGGTGAGAGCGGGCGATTGGGAATTGCTCATTAGCATTCGGAATGTGAAGACGACGCTAGGATGTGGGACTGAAATAAGTACCTGCTGGACGCTGGGAAGTGGTGGAGGAGAGATTTGGTACTGGCTCCCCTGAGTAAGTGGGACGTGGGCGAAAGGCGTTGCTGAAAATGCACATTCTCACTAATTTATGGGGTTGGTTTATGCGGGGAAACAAACATGATTAGCGAATATGAAATGTGTTTCTTGAATTAAGGAAGGGATTTCGTAGGCTTAATGAATAAAACCAACGGATTCTGGCAATGTGATCACAATTTATAATTAACCTTACGGAACAGAAATGTTCTTTGGATGAGTTTGCAAATGTACTTTTCCCCAAAGAGAGATCTGTTTGTGGCTAAGTTCTGAAAAATTTGGTAACAAAAGAAAATCATCTAAGGGGAAGAAAAGCTGTTTATTAGATTAGGATTGTAGTTTATTAGATACATTTGTAGTTGTATAGTTATCGTGCAACTCGAATACTCATCAATGATGAGTGATCGTTGTAATACCGATCGTATGTAATGTAGGTATATTTAATTTTTGGGTATTTAATAACTTGTAATTTCAATGTTTGAGTGTTAAAGAAATGGAAATGAATCCGTCACCAATATGCGGAAATGGCTATATAAAATGTATTATTAGTTTGTTCCACATAATTAAGTTAAATATAGTAGAACTTTTATTAGTAAAATTTGACATGCTTCTCAATTGTTTTGTTGTTTCCTATGTTAAATCATGGTGATGCACCGAACTTTCACGCCTTTCTCGTGACTTTGGAAAGTGCCGGATGCACGTTTGCAAATAATTACCATTCCCAGAGATGTTCTTCCCAAAAGTGTTACTCATAACCAAACTTTGGAAGGGAAACGTTGCTTGAATATTGACGGATATGGTTCACGCCCAGAACTGAACGGATTCTAGGTTGACATTCCTGGGTTCGTAACGGAAGTAAATAAATACAAAAGCGTACCACAAGTAAGAAATGTAGTTTTGCACATGAGGTAGTGAAATGAATATCAATAATGTTCCCAGAAACTGAAATCCTTTCTTAAAACACCGTATTACTAAATTTTTATTTTAAAGTTTTAAAATTTAATTGTTCAGAAATAGTTATATGTAGTAAGCGAAAAACAGTGTGCTTTAGTTATGGACAATTATAAAAATAACAAATCAATAAAATGCACATTTGTGAATTTCACATTAACAGTGCCGGGTGATAGTCTGATCCATTGAGTAACTTTCCTCCTTGAGTTTAAATACCAAATATTTAAGAGGCACTAGTCTTCAAAAACTACCAAAAGTAAGAAACATGACGTCACACAATTTCACAGTGCTGTTCTTGGCATGTTGAAAGCACTGGTAAACACATACTGGGAAATAAATCTGATTTCTCCGTACGTAGTATATAATTTGTATTAATGTCAAGAAAATGCCATTTTGTACGTTTAACATAAATCTTTACAATCAAATGAAAAATTAAAACCTTTTCAACCCCCTGAAATGGAGAAAGAATTATGGAGATACTTCTCAAGACCATGCTTTCTGATGATCGCATATGTCGACCGTGAATAAAAAGGGCACAAGAGGAGAGAACAGGTATGAGTGAGAGGAATAAGAAGAGGACGATAATGGACTTGTGAAGGAAAACGTCGGTGGGATGAAGGTAGAACTGGAACGTATGCAGTGGCGGAAAAGAGGGTGGAAATAGGAATAGAAATGGGAAAAGGAGACGGGAGCAGAAGCGCAAACGGCAGTGGGAGCGCGAACGATAGTAGGATCCCAAACGGGAGCGCAATTAGGAGCGGGAGAGGGAGCGAAAGCGCAAACGGGAGCGGGAGTGATAGCGAGAGCGCAAACGAGAACGCGAACGATAGATTGATTGATTGATTGATTGATTTTTTCGTGTTTCCGGGCGCGTCAACTACTTCGGTCATTAGTCCCATTAGTGTAGTGCATGTTTCTTTCTCGGGAGATGGCGGTGATCTTCCCCCGCTGGATGGCGAGATCCGGCGCCGACCTACCGTCGGCTAGTGGGGTTTCCCCCTAACCAGGACTCTCCCACCAACGGGGCACCGCCTCAGTCGGGACAAGCTCTAAGCTCCCGACCGGTCTCCCGGAATATGTGGTAGTGTAGTGCATGTTAGTGTAAGTGTGTGTGTAAGGGGGAGAGGATAGGACAAGGAAGAGGAAGGACAGATCGCGCGCGGTCCGTGGCCCGTTTGTTAGGGTACTGCTCCGGCATTCGCCTGGTGTTGATCGGAGAAACCACGGAAAACTACCGATCAGAGCAGCCTGCCGCTAGAATTCTCCTCCAGACAGCGACTGAATGCGACCTAGCTGAAAAGCTAGTATGGAAAATCCTGCCGCCGTGGGGAGTGGGAACCTAGGACCTCCCGGTTAGAGGCGCTACAGTGACATCAGTTGATGCTCTGAGCTACCGCTACCGGTGCGAACGACAGAAGGAACGCAAAACCAGCGAGAAAGTGTGCCGGGGGGAGGTGAGGGTACGAGGGTTGTTACGCGCGTGTTGACCGAAGGCAGTGGGGACAAAATCTGAACACAGAACGGTAGCAGGGTCGTGCGTGCGAGAGGGCGCGAGGCAGGTTGGAAAGTGGGTGGAGCGCAGAGCGGAGGGTGAGTGGGTGGATGATGGGCGGGTGCGAGGTCGAGGGTGGGCGGATATGGAGACGGAGGCGGAATCACGAACGGGAGCGCGGGCGGCCGTGAGAGCGGGGGAGCGGGGTAGTCGGGATCGGGGCAGCCTGATCAGGCATGCAGAGCGCGATCGCAACCTTAATTGCGGCGCGGAGCCACAGCGCGAGAGGGGCGGGGCGCGGCCACCTTCTGCAGATAATTCACGGAACATTTATTTAAATTACTTAATCTAATGCGCGCCTAAGGGCCGCTTTGGTATTCCCCCTGCAAATCCCCGGTGGATGGCGGCGCCCCTGGTGGCGAGTGTGCGAACCATGTCGACAACGACAACTAGTAGCGGCTGCGACCAAACACGCGGGCGGCGTGCGCTCGTTTTCTAGGATGTTAACTCTGAGCAAATCAACTGGGAAAGTAACGTGGTTAGTGCGATTGACTAAATATTCAGAGCACAATCACTCGCTTACGCGTTTGGTTTTGGAAAGCGGGAGCGTCAATTTCTGTTAGTTGGTCATGGGAATCAAGCAGCACCTAGTACACCGTTACTATTGAACGTCTACGATCCGTGAAAAACCAAATTCCGGTTTAATATCATATATTTGCTGTAGTTAAGTGATTTCAAGTGGAGTCATGTCCCGGTTTCCCTTAACATTCTTAAAATGCCGCAAAGCAATTGATGTATTAGCATTCTATTTGAGACAAATGTTTGTCGAGTTGAAGATCCAGAGAATATTTCCGGATTTTTAATGATATTTCATGGATAAAATTGATTGAATGAATGCATGCTTGTAAATATAAAAATGTGATAATATATCACTGATCTAGGTGAACCTTAAAGTAAGTCTCCCTCCAGGAATTAATTAAAAAATAACAATTTAGTCGAATATTTTCACAATACATTAGCATTGGAGACAAAAAATAGAAAAAACGCTAAATTTGTTAATTTTGCAAATAAAATATAAAACTGTAAAACAGTGATAATATCCAAACAGGAAAAAAATAAGCATATCTAAAGGTTGTGATTGAAGGTTTCGTTCTTATACAAATTAGAGGGAATCATAAATAAAATACGTTTAAAAAGGATCATGTTTAAAGACAACGAATTATCATTAATTCATTTAAACATGCAAATCGGAAATAATTGTTCATTGTGTCTGACGGTCATAGTATTAACGAAAGAAAAATCTTCTACACATGTTGTAATTCTGGATAACCAACTAATCCAATGAAATGAGTTTCATAAAAAAAAGGTTAAGAGAGGAAATAACCTTATTAAAGAGCAATTGACTATTTATTTACGATTCAGTACAAATGCAAATGTTGGATATAACGCAGCCGTGAGATTTCCCCTGACACCCATTTTCCGGAAGGACACTGCAATTAGAGAATCCAAATCCTAGAAGATATTAATGTCTGCAGTAAATCCTAGCGGTGCGCAGATGGATTTAAGCGAAGCAACCTATCGGGCAGATCTGCCCCTGCACAGGGTGGAGCCCGGGGCTTTGTATTTCATCCACTTCCGTTCAGCCTCCGATTGGGATGCCGCCCGCGGCGACCGGGCGGGGGCGGGTGGGGGTGGGGGTGCAGCCTCAGGTGGGAGGACGGGGGGACGATTGTAGCGGCGAGGAAGGCAAAAGTCGGCGGGTTGGTGAAAGTGGCGTCAGAGGGCAATGGCAGTAAGTGTAAAGGAAAAATATAGGAGTGAAGAAATAAGTACATGAGATTGACTATATTAAGCACGGCAGATGATGATGGGTGGAGTTGGTGATCATTTACGTTAGTGAGACGGGGTTGGCGAGGGAAAGTTCGAGAAAACCGAAGTTAGAGAGGGCGGAGACTGTAAGTTTTGGTGTGGGGCTAGGTTGATGAAGTTCATGAGGTGCATAGTAGAGGGGGTTTCAGAGAGGGCGAGGTTTGAGAGGGGTCGGGGTTTGAGAGGAGACGGGGTTTGAGATGGGACGGGGTTTGAGAGGGGACGGGGTTTGAGAGGGGACAGGGTTTGAGAGGGGACGGGTTTGAGAGGGACAGGGGTTTGAGAGGGGACAGGGTTTGAGGACAGGTTTTGAGATGGGGCGGGGTTTGAGAGGGGACAGGGTTTGCGAGGGACAGGGTTTGAGGGACGGGTTTAGCGAGAGGGGACAGGGGTTTAGAAGGAGCCGGAGTTTTAGAAGGGCCAGTTTGAGATGTTGGCAGGAGTTTGAAGGGGGCCGAAAGGTTTTGAGATGGGGTGAGAGGTTTGAGAGGGTCGGGGTTTTGAGAGGGGTCAAGCGGGGTTTGAGAGGGGTCAGGTTTTGAGAGGGGCGGGTTTTGAGATGGGGCGAGGTTTGAGAGAGAGACTGGAGGTTTGAGAGGGGGCGGAGTTTGAGAAGGCAGGGGTTTGAGAGAGGGGATGGGGCTTGAGGGAGGATGGGGCTTGGAAGGGAGGGCCGAGTTTTGGGAGCAGGATATGAGGGCTGGGTTTTGCAGGGGTCACTGTTTCAGAGGGGGCGGGGTTTGAGAGGGGCACGTTTGGTGATAGGTGACAATGAAAAGAAGCGTGGTTAGAAAGGAGCGCCGTGCGGTGGGCGGGGTCGGAGGAGTGCGAAGCGCTACTGGCCGGCAGCGGGCACGGACTCGGTGGCGACAGCAGCAGCCGCTCTTGGCACACAGCCAACGTCATCCGCACGCGCCACGCTTTACGCCCACTGTTTGCACGTGGAGCGAAAATGTAGGTTCACCGAATCCAAAATTGCTGTAAAATATTGAATCAGCATTTGATGGCAGCAAAACACTCGTCCATCCCACGCTGGAAACGATATCTATTAACGAATGTGAATACGAACACAGGTTTTCATTACACCTAACGCTATCAACAAAGCTGTACGGTTTACAGGGGAAGTTAAACGCAACGCGGTGGGCAGGGTGCGAAACGCGGCGAAGAGCCGTAGCCATACTCAATTGGTTCAATTCAGGTTTTTGTTCTGGTTTCGCTCCGTCCACGAGGCTGATCGATGAGCTGCGCTTCCGCTCTTCCGCAACGCTACGGGCTCGCGGCCGCGAACCCGCTCTTGCAAATCCAGTTCGTTCCAATGGACGGGGTGCACTGAAACTAAATTCCATTTCGCTTCGATTGATATTTGTCCGTAGTAAGTTGTTAACGCCACGTTTACTTTAGTAATTTGAGTTTGTTTTAGCACGAGGTTTGTATTTGGCAATGTTTACTTGCGTTCGGCGCAATCAGCGTTTCATATGAAATTATAGTACTGCGCAAAATTGCAGCTAGTTTTCTGACAATTTTTTTTTTTTACTGGAAATACGGGGGATTTTGAAATAAAACGGAATACGAGACCGGGTCGGTCGTTCCGCGAACTTGACCGTCACTAAGTTGCAAAGTCATGGGCACGTCCATTGAATATTTCATAGCTTTCACAACTCGTAACGAGCGTCCACTAAATGAACACGGCCGCATGCGAGCTCATTACCGCGTACCTTCATACTCCCGTTGCATGGGTAAGTAGCTTCCATTACTCTGATATACGATTCGACGAAATTTCCAGCAACCACTGCCAGCCAAATAACAGGGTCAGCGGTGTTCATTGTGCTGGCGAGCAGTACTGACGCAGGAGGATATCATCTTTCAACCGAGAGGATTGTTCTCTTTACATAACATTGAAGGGATTCGTGTTTTTTAAAGGCGTCGTCCTCTTCTCACCGTCCACAATGGCCGTGTTTGGTCGCCGGAAGCACATCTCAGATTCTCTCCGGAGCCGGGCATTGTCTAGCGACGCACAACAACGCCGCCCGCTAATAGATTCAGGCCGCTCTGTGAGGCTAGCGGAGCCCGGGCCGGGGACGTGGGACGTGGGACGTGGTGGTGGCGGTGAGCTGAAGGGGCGCTACTCATTGAGAGCAAAGCAGAAGCTACGGTCGCGCACCAGGGATAGCTCTGAATGGCCTGGGCCTGGTGCGGCCCGCTGCGCGAAATTGAGGCAAAGCACGGGTTAGGCTAAATGTTACAAACTTCTAGGGTCTGCGGGGGGTCGAAGATGATCACCTATTGTCGTTGAGCTTCTAGTGGGAAATATATTACGAAATTATTCATGTGGTTATTTTGACTCGGTGATTTTGACTGCAAGGCAAATCACTCGGTACTGTGGTTTTTCAGGCACATCTTCATGGAATAAATTGTTAACTTTAGCAAGATATCAATAAAATAAGTAATTAAAGATATATTATTAAATAATAACTTTTAATTGAATGCAGGTACATTTTATGTTTACCATATTCAATATTTTGAAACTTATTGAATTTCTTTTTTTAATATATGAATATTCTATATTGAGATTTTGAAGAAATTTCATCCTAATTACGTTATACGTATATGACGTGATGGGTGAATGGTGATGAGAGATGATTTATTAGAGATGGAAAGATTTATTCATTCACGTGAGGTAAGAGATAAATAAATAAATTAGTAAATAAATTAGTAAATAAATAAATAAATAAAATAAATTGAAGTTTCTAGCACTATCTACGTATGCAGAGTTTCAGGCCTTCTCGTACTTCAACTCTACCTCAAGCCGGCGCTATTAAACCCTGCATATGAACTGAGCTGCGAATTCCTCTCTTTTTTTTCATTCACGTAATTAAGCCAAATACTCGAAATTCAATTAAAAGCCTCAATTTGCTTGTTTTGTAAACTTATTTAATTAGCAACAAAGTATGACATTTCGCGAATGCCACGCGGGGTTTCGGGGACCGCAGCCCGCCCGTTGCGCGGGGCGCCGCGCTGGCGACCCCTGGCGCGGCCACGGGAGGCGCTGGCGACGATGCTCCGGACGGCGGACGCGAATCTGAGTGGCTGGAGCGTAGCTGGAACGACAGTCGCCGCGATAAAGCGGGGCTGCCAACTGCAGGAGCCGCGCGGCTCAGCGGGAGACTGGTCGGGTGGGTGGGTGGGTGGGTGGCGAGACCGGCGACCGTTGAGGATGAGGCACAGACAGCTGCCGGTCGCGGAAGGTGCACGTTGCTAGGAGAGCGGAGAAAACGGTGTCTGAGGGTAGATGCGGATAACGAGTAAATTCAAGAGGAGACAAGGGGTAGGAATTTATTTATTGGAATTTTACTCAATTTATTCTCTCTCTCTCTCTCTCTCTCTCTCTCTCTCTCTCTCTCTCTCTCTCTCTCTCTCTCTCTCTATATATATATATATATATATATATATATATATATATATATATATATATATATATATATATATATATATATATATATATATATATATACATACGAGGCCACGATATGAAGCTTGTAAAATCTAGATATAATTTAACGCAGTACAAGAACTTCATTAGTAACCGAGTTGTCGACTCCTGGAACACTGCCCCAGAACTTGGTATCGCCTCCTAGTCTTCAGATATTCAAAAGCTTCTGATGATCTCTTCAACGAGAAAGGCCATAGACTTTATTGAGATGCGGACTTTGTTCCTTCTTTTCAATAATTGTGTCAAATTTGCCAAATATTGTGATATTATGTGGTATCACAGGTACATTTAGATGTGATGTGAATCATTTTGATGTGAAACATTTCAATTAATTATGTTAGCGCCGATTTGAATTTCATCATAAGTATAATACCTTAAATAAATATATACATATCTGATCATTTATATAGATCTGTCCACGAGAAAAACGGAAGGAGAGGGTTGAGTAGTGATTACAAGCAGTTATGGCGGATGTGATGGGAAATATTGTGCGAAGAATAATAGACATGACGAGGTGAAAACGACTCGGTATGTGACCGAATAGTGGTATTCTGAATAAATAATTGGATGGAAGGAGAGTGTGATAGCGTTTTTTAAAACTCGGGACGAGTGAGGTTACCATCAAATATACAGTGAGGTTTCAATCAAATTCAGCGAAAAGCATAGACCGTTGGAGGTGGTCAGAAAAGAAGTTGGCTAAGGGTGGGATGATGGGTGTGGATAACAAGGAGAGGATGGGGTCAGCGGTGAAGAGTGGGGCGGGATGGGTGAGGAAGATGGGTCAGTCGAGTGTGTTGGATGAGGCACGGTGAGTGTAGAGGTATGAGTGGCGTTGGTTTGGAGAAGAATGGGCAGGTGAGGAGGAGAGGGATGGGGAGGGGGTAGAGGTCGACGGAGCGCGTCTGAGTGGGTGTGGAGGTGAAGTCGGTGTGGAAGTGGAGGACAGGGTGAGTGTGGTAATAGGGGCATGGCGGTTTGTGGAGGGAGTGAGATACGTAAGGAGGACGGGGCGGGGCGGGTGTGGAGGATGAGACGGGATGGGTGAAAAGGATGAGGCGAATCGGACATGGAGGTCGGTGAGGTGGGCGTATGGAGGGCGGGGCGGGGTGGGTGTTTCGGATGAGGCAAGGCGGGAGTGGAGGATGAGGCGTGGCTGGTGTAAAGGTTTGGCGGGGTGGGAATGTAGGACGGGGTGGGGCGAGTATGGAAGATAGGGCAGAACGAGTGTGGAGGATGGGACGGGGCGGGTGTGGAGGAAAAGGACTGGCGTATGGAGAGGTCGGGTCGGAGCAGGAATGGAGAACGGGGTGGGGCGGGTGAGGGGTACAGGGTGGGGCGGATATTTAGGCGAGAAGGGCGGGTGTGGAGGATGAGACAGGAGAGCGTGGAGGTCGGGGGGGGTATGGTGGAAAGGGGCGTGGCGGTGTGTGGAGGATGAGACGGGATGGGTGAAAAGGATGAGGCGAATCGGACATGGAGGTCGGTGAGGTGGGCGTATGGAGGGCGGGGCGGGGTGGGTGTTTCGGATGAGGCAAGGCGGGAGTGGAGGATGAGGCGTGGCTGGTGTAAAGGTTTGGCGGGGTGGGAATGTAGGACGGGGTGGGGCGAGTATGGAAGATAGGGCAGAACGAGTGTGGAGGATGGGACGGGGCGGGTGTGGAGGAAAAGGACTGGCGTATGGAGAGGTCGGGTCGGAGCGGGAATGGAGAACGGGGTGGGGCGGGTGAGGGGTACGGGTTGAGGGAATATTGAGGCGGGAAGGGCGGGTGTGGAGGATGAGACAGGAGAGCGTGGAGGTCGGGGTGGGTATGGTGGAAAGGGGCGTGGCGGTGTGTGGAGGACGGGCGAAAGCTTTCGTGGCCAAAGGGACTTCGCCGGCAGATCTGAATGAGCTCAACGAGCTGCAGGGCCCTCATTCAGCCCTCTTTTTAACCTAAACGTCAGCCGCACCGCCCGCTCTTCACTTTCCCACAAATGAGGATTCCACTTAATATGCTACTCCACGCGTCGCTTCGACTGAAATTCTCTTTCTCAGACCTGTGTCCGGACGATTTATGAGAGTTGGCTCTTTGAAGTACTACCTGATGAAACCACACGAGAATGGTACCACATAACATTCGGGTGACTATTGTTTTGTTTCGAGACATTACACAGCATATCGCCCTTGCTCACCAGCGCAAACAGGACTGTATGCTGTTTCCTGCTACAAAAACATTCAGGCGGAGGATATAAATGTGATTTATGAGTAGATACGTCATGGAAGCCATAATATTGATTCTTTGCATGACATTTTTCGAAGTATATAATTTTTTAGTAACCGCTCGTCAGGGGAACTTATCCTTAGGTCCGTTAGCTCGCTGGCGGTCCTGATAGAATCTAATATATAGTTTGCACGTTGTGTATGTACTGGTTGAAGGACGAGGAAGCTGTAATCTACTTTAAGTACATATGATCTTCAAATTGTATTCAATAGCAATGTCTATGACCTCTTATCTCGTGGAAAGTATTTGCTCTGTTGAACATGTTAAGTATCTACATGGAAAAGAAATGAAACTACTTTCTATATAACGTTGAAGTTTGAAATGTCAGAGAATTTCAGGATAAAATTGAAGTGTTATAGTTGTTCAGTATATTTTGTTGTTCACTGTCGGATTAATAATGTAACACAAGGAGTTTATTTTATTTACTCGGTGTTTTGAAAATAATAAAATTAATTTGTTTAAAACATTGACTAAAATACAATAATTAAAATGAATGTTCAGTGCCCCATGCTTGCAATCTTAAGTGACTCGTAAGTATGCCATTCAAAATTTAGTGACAGCTATTGAACATTTTTTCTGCTTCTCATTCTCATGAACTCCTTTCAAGGCATATTTGATCTCTATTGTGGAGTGTTCAGTGTCAAGAAGACAATTGAAACACCTCTCAGGAGAATTCAATGCCAAGGACAAGAGAATTCCCATGCAAGTCCTTTTAACTGAAGATAACACATGAGAAACGTCGGTCGCATTCCTCAGATCAAGTGTTCTAGCACTTGAAAGCAAATATGTACTCACAGACGTTAAAAAAACAATAACAAGAAAGAACGTGCCATTAACCAATATCATTTTTTAAGGTAGAATTTTACATGTTTATATCAATCGAATAACTTAATTTTCTTTTATTGTCAAATAAGATATGGAAAACACTGAAATTGTATTTCAATTATTTTATTACAATATCAACAACTTTCTACTACATGAAATATACTAATTTTTATAATTAAATATTTTGAGAACTTTGCCATTAATTGACTGTTTACATTTCTTCAAGGCGCAAGATTAAGTCTTAGAATCTGGATACATATTTTGGAAAAAAAGTATTGTGATAAGCAAGCAAAATCCACAGATATTATTAGAATGAAATATCCGTTACAATTCAAAACGTATCATCTTTCCTATTTTAGATTTGCAAACATTGAACTCGAAAGCAATGATGTAATTATATTTTTGTTCTTTCAAACCACTTTGTATTAATTAGTTAATGAAATTAAAAAAGTTCATTTTATGAAGTAGTATTGTTTATACAAACGTATGACTGAAAACTCTCAATAATATTCTAAATCATCATACCCTAAAATATGGAGAGATATTCAGAAGTGACTTGCCCAAACTGGCAGCTACCTCGGGCCGCCGGGTGATAATTTGAGAGCGGATCAATAGGCACTATAAAACGGAAAATAGGCTGGCAAAAAGACGCTAATAATTCTCAAAAATAGGCACGTAAATAGGTATTTAAACTCAGAAAAGGCACTTAAATAGAGGTAAATATAAATCACTGTTGATATTTTTTGCTAATTTTATATTCTAAAATGGTAACAAATTACTACAAATGGATGGAACCAAATAAGATATACACGTCAAAACGTAATTATGTTCATGCAAATCTCACGTAGATGATAACTCGTTGAAGGAAACTTATCTTAATAGATAGTAGTATAAGTATCTGCTCAATCCAAATCGAAAGTGCCAAACAGTCGCCTTGAAAAGTATCACATAAATACTGAAATGGCAGTATGTTGCCAAATACTATTCAAGATGTGATGAAGTGAACAGTGATTTCGTGTCATTCAAAATATTTCGTTGTCGGAACATTGTCGAAAACGGCATTAGAATATCGTAGGCGTGTTTTAAATTATGTAAACTTTTTAATGGAAATTTTTTGCGTTTAAGAATAGCGGTTGGGCTGAGTAATTGCTGCTTCAAATCTACATTGTTACGAAGTGCAAGTGTAAACATACGGTTGGCGAAACCATACATTCAAATGGAAAATATGACCTCGAAAAGCGAAAATAAGATGAAAATAGGCATTTATCTCACAATAGGCACTCATTTCCAAAATAGGCAAAATAGGCACCATGAAAATCCATTATGTGAATGCATTGATAATGGAAACGAATTAATATATGGACAGGCCATGACCCTGAGCAAAATAATAAAAAGATGAAAAGGGCGAAATCCGCTCCCTAGTGATGATTCTCGATTGGTTGATTGGTTTTTCGTGTTTCCGGGCGCGTCAACTGCTTCGGTCATTAGTCCCGTACGTGTAGTGCATGTTTGTTCTCTGGAGATGGCGGTGATCTTTCCCCGCTGGATGACGAGATCCGGCCCCGACCTACCGTCGGCTAATGGGGTTTCTCCCTAACCAGGACTCTCCCACCAGCGAGGCACCGCCCCAGCCGGGACAAGCTCTAAACTCCCGACTGATCTCCCGGAATATGTGGTAGTGTGTTGCATGTTAGTGTAAGTGTGTGTGTGTAAGGGGAGAGGATAGAACAAGGAAGATGAAGGAAAGATCGCGCGCGGTCCGTGACCCGTTTTGTAGGGTACTGCTCCGGCATTCGCCTGGTGTTGATCGGAGAAACCATGGAAAACTACCGATCAGAGCAGCCGGCCGCTAGAATTCTCCTCCAGACAGCGACTGAATTCGACCTAGCTGAAAAGCTAGTGTCGAAAATCCTGCCGCCGTGGGGAGTAGGATCCTAGGACCTCCCGGTCAGAGGTGCTGCAGTGACATCAGTTGATGCACTGAGCTACCGCTCCCGGTGTGATGATTCTCGACTGAGCGCTCGCAGTGGATGAGCCCTGCCTCTTTAAGAGCACTGCGTCGGTCCGCAGCGCCGTCGCTGCAGCTTCCTCGCGATGCCACAGCGCCCTCTTGCGCCCCTTCTCTCACCTTACATACTCTCTTTCACCTCACCTTACACCCCTTACACTTAATCACCTTACGACATGCTCTCAGACTGTCGTCGTTTTTGTGGCCTCTTGCCCTTACGCACTGCTTTCGAAGTTTCGGTCTCTCAGTAGCACTTCATTGTGGATTGTCACATGAGATACTTCAACGTATTTACGGTTTAGGAGGAAACCTGATAACATATTTTTAGAACTAGATTTTGGTGTGGCCACAAAATTTGTGATAATATTTACAGATTTACCCTTGTAAACATTCAAAACTGCTCCTAAGGTGCGGAGGAAATGAAAACCATATTGACAATAAACTACATATTGCAAGGCAAAGCAAGGAACACTTTAGAATTTGCTAAATTGCCCAACGGAAACTGATTATATCTCGTTTATATGGAAGAATGTGATATTTATTAAAAGGTATTAAATATTACCTGTAAAAAACAAATAAAACGTTAGTTACTTGATTTATATATCCATTGTTTTCCTAATTATAACATGAAATGAATGTGACATCAATTTTAATGAAACAAATTGACTATACTTCGAATATTACAGAAGAAAATAATACTCGAGAAGGGCTAATGGAGAGAAAGTTTTGCACGTTAAATGGATGTAGTTATTTTCTGAGTGTGGATCTCATTTTTATAATTCCTTGAATTTGTTATATTTTCATAATTTTAATATCTTGGAAGGTTTTTTGGTTTTTAACTCAGATATTTATATATCAACTTTTATTAATGTTCTTTTATAATTTTATAGACCATTGTAAAATTGTAAAAAAATCATTAATAAAAATTGATATTATAAGAATGTTTGCCTTAAAAACCAAACGACCTTCCAAGACTTAAAAATATATCCAAAAAAGGCACTTCTTTAAGTAATATCAAGAAATTTAACCTTCGTAAAGAATATTGTATTTTCACTTCAATTCCCGAGCATTTTGGGAGGTTGGTAAAGGTACTTTCTTGTCAGCATTTGTTGCACGCCCTCTGTCGCCCCATGGCAACCAGTGAAGCCCCGCCAGAGGCGGTGAGGTGAAGCGTGAGGCGCGAGGCGGGGCGGAGAACCCAACGCCGTTGCGGATCATTAGCCCCCCCCCCTTCTCACCCCACCCTCACCCCTTAACCGGTGCCGCGACCGGAGCTAGAACGACGCTTTTGATAGGTGCGCCGCCGCTGGGGTGAGAGACAAGAACACACACTGATGTAGAAGGTAATGCTGCTAAAGTGCAGTTAATAATGGAAGGAATAATCATGTGTCAATCGATCGGTGATGTCTTCACATTTGCCACTTAATTTTGTTGGGCTCGGTATTGTGTCAGAATGTTCTCTAATTATTGTAGCTATTCTGAGAAGAGAAGTATTTTATGGAATAGTTCTGGAAGAACACTGGGAACATCGTAAAGTTGCCATTTTTCTCTCTAAGAAGAAATAACGTCAGATGTTTCTGGATTTCTCATTCTAGTTTTTATCATCCGCGTCTATTCATCTTATTTCTCGCGGTTTCTACAATCTCTACATCCGAGTTCCCGCCAATCCCCCTGACCACAATGACGTTACATCGTCGCTCCTTCCTGCTATCCCGGTTCTTGTCTTCACAACGCCTCGTCATTCGACCGTCTAATCGTTCGCTCTGACATTTCGAATTGATTCATTTTTACGCTTTCTCGCTCTCAGTTCTTCCCGTCAACCTGTTCTAACATCCTATCATTCCTACACCCTATATTTACAACATCCTGGCATTACATCTTATCATTCTAACAACGTATGCAGTTCCAGCATTTCAATAACCCTCTATGTCAACATTCAAACAACCATTTTTTTTTCATATTCAAAATTTTAGTAGTATATGACTTAGTGTAGGGATTACAGAATTTTGAAAATGTGCACAGAATTCACTTCTTCCCATAGCAAGTCATACGCAGTTTCAACTGTTAAATATAAATCATAAAAATAAAAATAAATCATCCCAACATTCCAACAACACATCCCCACGTACAAACGATCCACCATCTCCACAGTCCCAAAGTCATTTTCTCGTCCTTCTTGCTTCCCTGCCCTAATCATCTCATTGTTCATACTACTGTTCCTCAATTCCTCGATGTACCGTTTCGATTCTATTGTTGTTTACTCATTCCCATTCCTTCCATCGCACCACCTCTGTTCCTCTCCTTCTGTCCCTTTTCACCACCTACGCCTCCATTGCCACATCCACGCCCTTTTCACCCTCCCCTCCCCCACCACCACTGACCTCCTTAGCAGCTTTGCCAGCGCGCTCATCCCACATTCCCAACGACATTTTTCTCGTCCTCCTTCTTGCTCCTCTGCTCCAATCAACTCATTATTCATACTACCCTACCTCAATCCGTCGATCTACCGTATCGATTCTTTTCTTTAATCACTCCCACTCCTTCCATCATACCATCTCTGTTCCTCTCCTTCTGTCCCTTTTCACCACCTACGCCCCCATTGCCGCCACATCCACCCCTTTCACCCCCCTCCCCCCCCCGCCACTGACCTCCTTAGCAGCTTTGCCAGCGCGTTCATCCCCGACCGCAGCCGAGCGGGCGCCGCGGACGCCGCCGCCCCATTAACGCATTAATCCCACAGCGGCGGCGGCGGCGGCGCCGAGCAGCGCTGCGAAGCGATTGTATCGCCGGGAAGCGACGCAGCGAAAGAAGCGCGCGTTTTAATTGGAACTAGAATTCAATTAGAAAACGAATTTACTCTCCTCGATGCAATTCGCTCGATTCCTATTTTTCAGCTGCTTCATTTCCATCGGACAGATTGTAGCGCAGCGGAATCGGGAAATGTCGCGAAATCTCAGTTGGAGATAGTTGAATCGTTTCGATACACCGGCATTCAGGTGTAAAGGAAACGAATACTTGCTATGCAGCTCTCTTGGGCCGCGCTGGCGATTGAATCTACTCGGTTTCCATTGTTTCTCTGGAGAGCATTTCGTGGTTGCACGAGTTGCATGGGATGCCAATTTCCTCCACCACCAATGTACAGGGGAAATTTTGTAGCTGGAAATTTTCGATTCCATTATTGTTTTTTGAAACTAAATTACAACACAATTTCAGTTTAAATTGTTGGAAGTAATATCGTTTTCTGTTCAGCTCGCATCGCTTCAAATGCATATTTCTAAATCTGTACAGGTATTAGAGAGAGAATAATTGAAGGGAACTCTCAGAATGAAGTCACTCTGAGCGAAGGCCAGCTTAATGACACGAGGACGGGTTCCCTCGTTCCCTCTTGCATTAAATATTCTTTTTGAATCTGGTGAAATAAAAGTAGGTTGGATGTTGTGCATGAAGAAATGACTCTACCATAAGTATAAAAAATCTGTACAGCACTCATTCGCCCTCAAATCTGGTTTACATTCATCCGAATCTTGTTGCTCTCAGTTCGCATCTCGTTTGTTCTCTCTGCTCTTTCGTATATCTTTCGTACGAATGTCTCTGTCGCTGTCACAGCAGAGTGGTCGTACTGATAAAACACTACGCATGATATTGATATTACGATGCCATATGAAGGTGGCTCTTAATTAATGGTCATCGTGCGTAAAATATTTTCATTCGTACGTATTGATAATTTTCAATGCATATATACACACACATTTATATATATATATATATATATATATATATATATATATATATATATGCTGTAATATACTTTCTATACTTATACCATATCTTCCTTCCTTCCTTCTTTCCATATATATATATATATAATGAATGAATGTGTGAATGTGCTTTTGTGTAACACATTTCCAGAGAATGTTAATTAAGATTACTTCGTATGCTTATCTCTATTTATTAGTGTTGAAATTAAACTGGTAAATACGTTTTATGTAGTAGAACAAGGTAAATATTGAACGTCATCAAATATTGACTTTGATACCGGTTTAAACAATCTCAGTAATGAATATACATTAAACAGCTTGCTTACCTACCTACGTACCAAATTCTGAGCTTGAAGAACATGCATGTAAATTGTAGCAAATGCGTTAGAATTTGGACATAATTGGACACAGAACACAGATTTTCATTAAAAAATGAAAATTACAGTCAATGTGCTGGTGGTCGTTGACTTGCGTACATTTCATTCACCACATTGATTTGAGACATTTCGCAAAAAGTGTGTTTCGTTTCCCCACCAAAGAAATGGTTTAATGGGCAGTCCGCGAGGAAGCCGTGGATGGAGACGTACTAAATGCGCGTGTTCGATCGCGCCGTCAGTCGCAGAATGTGACAGCTGACGCGCATGGGCACGGCCGAGCGCCTCCCCCGGAGCGCATCTTGATCGGAGAGCCGCAAGAAAGCAGACCTGTAGAACGCGGCGCAACACCTCCGACCGCGCTGCCTCAGGCTTGCAGGGGAGGGGGATGACGGCTGTGGTGAAGCTGGTGGTGGTGGTGGCGAGGGTGATGGAGGAGGTGAAGGTGGTGTTGGTGATGGTAGTGAAGAGGCTGGTAGTAGTGGTGGTGATGAAGGTGAAGGTGATGGTAGTGGTGGAGGTGATGGTGAAGGAGGGTGATGGTGAAGGTGGAGGTGGTGATGGTGAAGAAGGTGGGTGATGGTGAAATTGAAGGTGGAGGTGGTGATGGCGAAGATGAAAGTGGTGATGGTGGAGGTGATGAAGGCGAAAATGTTGATGGTTAATGAGGTGGGTGGTGGTGATGGTGATAAAGAGGATGGTGATAGTGGGGTAGGTGGTGAAGGTGAAGGTGATGGTAGTGGTGCTAGTGATGATGGTGAAGGTGATAATGAAGTAGGTGAGTGGTGGTGATCGTCTTGAAGCTGGTGATGATGATGATGGAGGTGGTGGTGATGATGATGGTGGTGATGATTGTGAAGTGAGTGGGTGATGGCGATGATGAAGGTGGAGGTGGTGGTGGTGCTGAAGACGCCGATGATGACGCTAAAATAGTGGGGAAGGGGTTTTGATGGTTGTGAAGGTGCTGAATATGATGCAGATGGTGACGGCAGTGTAGCGAAGGTGGTGGTGAAGGTTGTAGTGAAGACGATGGTGGTGGTGGCAAGTGGCGGGGGCGGTGGATAGAGCGTCGGCAGTTGAGCGAAAAGAAGGCGGCGAGGCGCAGAGACGCGCGACCCGGGAGCGTGCAGGGCATCGTGTGTGCGCGCGCAGCGGAAAACCTGTTTAAATTCCTCATGATCCGCGCCTTAATGGACATAGTTCCTCAGTTCGAGATATTCGAGTCACGCGGCGCTGGGATCGCCGCCGCCGCCGCCGCAGCCGCGTCTGCCTTTCATTAATTCACGGACCGGTGCCTCTGCGGGAGGTGGCGATGGCAGAAGCAATGGAGGTGGTCGTGTCTTAGGCGGTGGTGACAGTGAAGGCAATGGCGTGGCGACAGTGTAGCAATGTTCTAAACATCGATATTTGGGAAAATCAGTATGTTAGAATTCCAAAACGGGGAAGCTGAATGGGGAAACGGTATAGCGCTGAACTTTGTAGATTAACAGGTATATGATGTGATCTAGTATCAGCAGTCGACTTGAGAATTACATTAATAATTTAATTGTAGCTACTCTGTGTTTTAAAAACGTTCCCAAAATATTTAATATTTGGAATTGTGTGAATTATAAATCAATAATAATGTGCCATTTTTTTCTCAGTTGCTTTCAATTTTCATGTAGATCTGTAAGCAATTTAGATGCAACATTGAAGACGGAAGTAGATTCTCCTACATAAAAAGAAAATGGTGGCAATGGAATCAGCATCTATAAAACCAAAAGTTGCGAGACAAAAGTCTTAGTAAAACGAGAAAGAGAGAGAACTGGGATTTTAATGCAGTGGAGTAGTTAATAGAAGCAATGCCTAGGAGTGGGATAAGCATTGAGAAGACTTCAGGGGGCGCCAAGGGAAGCCAAAAGAAAGAATAAAGCTGAAGAATAAGAAGTGTGTACATAAATTTGGCCTCTGTTCTCGGCAGTTAGTCTCTTAGTCTTGTAATGTGTGATCCTAAAGAATGCATCAGTGAAGATGGGAAGAAGAATAAATATAACAATAACCATAATAATAATAATAAAAACATTAATAAAAACCATAACAATAATAATAATAATAATAATAATAATAATAATAATAATAATAGGGATAACGATACAAGTAATGCTGAAGATGTTTTCTTGTTGTTGATGTTGATGTTGGTGTGAATAAAGCCAACGAAGAGAGCGTGTAGGAATGTCAGGAAGCGAAATGATCTCATCCGAACGGTCCGCGGCTGATGGCTCGAAGCGGGTCTGCGGCAAAGGCCGTCGGGCAGGAGCACCCAAAATTCGGGAGGGCGGATGCGGCGGCGGCGGGCGAGTCCACAGAGGTCAGCGGCGGCGCGTGCGTGTGTGCGCGCGCCCCATTACCTCCCTCCCACCAATTAGTCCGAGGAAGCCGGCGGAACCGAAGGCCAGGCGGCGGTCGCGCCGCCCACGCCGCTGCTACCACCGCCGGTGCCATCGCTCCTCCGGCGAAACGCACCCTCGCACATCGCCTTGTACTAGCTATGAATGAATGAATGAAAGCGTTATTTTACGTGGCGAGACTATAAATGTTTATAATATGCTATGCAGCTATAAATGTAGCTGAGACGAATTCAACCACTACCCTCATATTGCGCGCACCGACTGAATTATCATACTCAGTTTCTCTCTTCGTATGACAAAGCAACGTCTTGCGAAGGCTGGCGACTTGTTGAGGTGGATGTGGGCAGCAAATAATGACACTGTACAGCGTATGACCGGAGGTCCTAGTGTTCGAGGCCCGACGTTAGTAGGATTTTCCATATCAGATAGCTGAATCAAATTCAACCACTGTCTGGAGGAGAATTCTAGCTCCCAACTGCTCTGATCGGTAGTTTTCCGTGGTTTCTCCGATCAAACCAGGCGAATGCCGGAGCAGTACTCTAACAAACGGACCATGGACTATGCGCGATTTTTCCTTCCCATTCCTACCTTTACGTATACACTTACACTAACGAGCACTACTCTACCGTACATGGCGGGAAAGTGGTCGGGAGCTTAGAGCTTGTCCCGGCTGGTGGGAGAGTCCTGCTTAGAGGATAACCCCGCCAGTCGACGGTAGGTTGGCGCCGGATCTTGCCATCCAGCGGCGGAAGATCACAGCCACCTTCCAAGGAAAAACATACATTACACGTACGGGACTCATGACCATGGTAGTTGTCGCTTCCGAAAACACTAACAACCAACCAACCAAGCCTCCATCGAAACCCCCGCCCAGCAAAACCACCATCGCCATTGCCGTCGCCGTTGCCGTCGCCGTTGCCGTCGCCGTCGCCGTCGCCGTCGTCGTCGTCGTCGTCGTCGTCGTCGCCGTCGCCGTCGCCGTCGCCGTCGCCGTCGCCGTCGCCGTCGCCGTCACCGTCACCGTCACCGTCACCGTCGCCGTCGCCGTCACCGTCACCGTCACCGTCACCGTCACCGTCACCGTCACCGTCACCGTCACCGTCACCGTCACCGTCACCGTCACCGTCACCGTCACCGTCACTGTCACCGTCGCCGTCGCCGTCGCCGCTGGCGTCTCCCGTGACCCGCATTCGCCTGCGGGCGGCCGCAGGCTCTGGGGTAATGCAACGAAACGACGGGTGGCTCCGCAGGGTCTGCCCAGCGCCCTCAGGTCACGTGCGTTCGACGGGGGCGGGGGTGGGGGTAGGAGCTGGGAAACGGGCACGGGCGAGCAGCCTGCAAATATTTGACCCGCACGGCGCGCATGAGCCTCGTACAGCCTTTCACCATGATAGAACGATTATAGTGTATTCTAACACGTTGCGCGAATTTTCACCTGCTCCGCGCAGAAAGGCGAACGGAACTATAACTGCCCCAGCGCTTTTTCACATCCGAGTTCAAATCCCTGACGATACACGTGGAATTGGTGATTAATAAAGTGAGTTTGACGTAGTTTTTCTCGGATATTTTTCTTTTTCTCCGGTCTTTCATTCTACTGCTCTACCATCATTTATATTATTTCATAATTAGGTAACTGAGTCATCCAGGTGTAGACATATGCCATAATAGTAATCCAATATGGATAGCCATAGCCTGGAATCACAGTAATGCTCCTGATTGTAACAGATACATTGTCAAAAACTCGATTAAAGTAGAGACTTGATTCAGAGTCTATACAATACAGTTGGTGCAACAATTTAATAGAATTGGAGTGTCCATTGCGGAAAACAGCGACTCTCGCGAATGAAAGAATTGAATTATATATGTATTATTGTGTCAATTATTTATTGTTCTTCATAAGAATGCATGTTAAGTTTCGGAACACTATTTTTTGTTTTGTTCACAAACGTTTTCAGTTACAATCCATTAGTGTACAATAATCCTGGAAATAAACAACCTTGCACCCTTATCCTTGAATTGTGGGATAATGTGTAGTACGACGTGATTCTAGGGCGCGTCAACAGCTCAGATCATTAATACCGTAAGTGTAGTGCATGTTTTATATTGCGGGAGGTGGTGGTGATTTTTTCCTCGCCGGATGGCGAAATCCGGCGTCAGCTTGCAATTCAGTTCACGGGGTTTTCCCCAACGAGGAATCTCCCACCTGCGACGCATCGACCCAAACGGTACAAGCTCTTAGCTCCCGATTGTTCTCCCACCAAGTGAGGTAATTTAATGCATCTGAATGAAGTTGAGTGCAAGTAAGGGGTGAGGATAGGTGAAGGAAGAGGAAGGAAAGATCGCGCACGGACCGTGGTCCGTTTGTTAGTGTACTGCTCCGGCATTCGCCTGGTGTTGATCTGAGAAAAGACAGAAAACTACCGAACGAGGCAGCCGGCCGCTAAAATTCTCCTCCAGACGGCGACTGAATTCGACCTAGCTGTCTACGTATGGCAGGACGGCGTGGGCAAGCAGCCTGCAAATATTTGAGCCTCGCTCTGCGCTCACGGGGAGGGGGCGTGGTCCTTCCGTCCCGTTCACGCCGACTGCGCCGCCGCCGCCAATTCGTGGAGCCCCTCCCTCAGCCGCGGATTTCTTCAGTGCAAGCGGCCCCGCGTTCAGATGTAATGAATATTTGACTTTCAGTTCCGCTCCAATGCCGGCGTTTAGCGATTGCTGCAGCCGCGCTCAAAGGTCAGAGGACTACCACTCTCAAAGTCGAGGCGGTGGTGACGCGGCGGTGGGACTTTCATAGGTGTGTCGGTTCATTTTCAAAAAAAAAAATTACTCCCACACGAGTGGAAGAATGTTTAATAGATAGATCAAACGAATCGCATAAAAGAGGAAATGCGGTTCGTCAGATGAGAGGAGCAGATGGTCGATGGATGTGGGATCCGAGGGAAGAAGATTCAATTTGCCTCTAATTTCGCCCCGCTACGCCGCACGTCTCATGAATTGCAGACACGGGCGCCACAAAGAGGTTTAAACGCCTGGCTCCTTCGCCTTACGTCTTCTTTGAATCAAGGCGTTTGTCGATTGAATTCACCGCGCGTCTTGCGGAGTGATATTCAAGGACGGTCTGGGTTCGGGAGGTGCTTCCGGGGGTTCACCAGCGCCCGGTCGTTACTTTCTCTGCTGGGGCTGTAGGGGCGGGCCTTCGGAGGGGGCGGGGCCGGGTTGACGGTTAAGTGATGAGATGAGTGGGGTTGAAGGAGTGGGTGGAGATGTTGATTGATTTTTTCGTGTTTCCGGGCGCGTCAACTGCTTTGGTCAATAGTCCCGTTAGTGTAGTGCATGTTTTTTTTCTTTTTTCGGAAGATAGCGGTGATCTTCACCCGCTGATGGCGTGATCCGGCGCCGACCTACCGTCAGCAGGGTTTCCCCCTAACTAGGACGCTCCCACCAGCGGGGCACCACCCTAGCCGGGACAAGCTCTAAGCTCCCGGTCAGTCTCCCGGAATATGTGGTGCGTGTGAGTGAAAGTGTGTGTGTAAGGGAAGAGGATAGAACGAGGAACAGGAAGGACAGATCGCGCGTGGTCCGTGGCCCGTTTCTTAGAGTACTGATCCGGCATTCGCCTGGTGTTGATCGAAGAAACCACGGAAAACTACCGATTAGAGCAGCCGGCCGCTATAATTCTCCTCCAGACGGCGACTGAATTAGCTGAAAAGCTAGTGTCGAAAATCCTGCCGCCGTGGGGAGTGGGAACCTAGGACCTCCCGGTCAGAGGCGCAGCAGTGACATCAGTTGATGCACTGAGCTACCGCTCCCTGTGTGGAGATGTTGGTAGGTGTGGGGTGGATGTGGAGACGGAGATAGAGAGTGACAGATGGAGCAGGCACAGGACAGGGCAGGGCAAAGGCCGGACAGGAGATTTGAACGGTCATTACATTTGGGGCAGAGAGGTCAGGCAGTGGAGCTTTTCACGGGACAGGGTCTGCTGCGTGGCAGGGCAGGGAAGGTTAGACGTGGAGGGGGTGGGTGGGGTGGGTAGAGGCCGGGAGTGCAGTGGAGACTGGAGGTGGGGCGGGGGCGATGGGCCCGAACGGGGCGGGGGCGTGGGCATGGGCGGGGCGGTCCATCGCGTGCGCCAGGCACGGCCGGGCAGCGAAGGTCTATAGCACTCGTGTTCCGCTCGCCTTCATAATGCCTCCAGTTCTTAGCCTCCACGATGTCTACAGTATCGCGAACTTCATTCCATGCGGTTCAGCTCTTGTTAAATGAACACCATGACGTTTTCAGCAATAACATAAAATGAAGGGTAAAAAGACTTTCAATATTTTTAATCATTAGTACTAAGTGCATATTGATTGCAAAATATCGAAGGATGGAGTTGTTATTGAGTGCTGTAAAGTAAAATGCTGAAATGTAAATAAAATTATTTATCTCATATAATTAATACGCCATATTTTTTACCATTTCTTTTAAATCCGTTATACTTTTATCATTATAAAACAACTCACAAAGAAATCTAAAATAAAATCTTATCAATTGCTTAAAATAATCGAAAAATATTGTTGAGGTTTTTTTATTTTTTTTTCAATTCGGTGCATGTAGGTTGTTAATGTACGTCATCATGGTGTAATGATTAAATAATTGTTACTTAATTACTGAATTAACATGCATAATTTCTGTGTGAACATATTTGGTTTGAAAATTGAATTAAAACATTATGAATAATGCATTTCATCAATGAAGGCAATGCTCCCACACAAAAACGAGCAGAAAAATGGTTCGATATAATATTTAGCATATTATAACAGTTATGTGCCGAACATACTAAAGGCATTGTGAATAACATTATTAATCTAACCACTAATATAATTTAAATACATTTAAACGAGAAGACAACAATATAGAAATAGGATCTGATACAAACAACGCGTCGATTCAGTACAACAGTTCTGCACGTCACTATCATGCATCTCTCATATTTTGACTGCAAAAAACATGGCGACCCCTAGTTCGGCGATCGTCCACCAAAAGCGCTGAAACCATAAGACCAGCCACTCCATGTAGAATATTCCAGCTCGCTGGCACGGCGCAGCAACAACAGGGGAGAGAACTGACAGGCATACGGGGCTGCTCGGGGGAGTCAGAAGCTGGGCGAATCGGCGGCTGTCCCAGCGTAGGATGAGCGGGAGACAGGGCGGGCCGCAGGCCCCCATCGTGGATAGGTCAGCTACAGATCAAGCCGGCGATTTGGAGCGCTCGCCATTGTGGTCGTCCGCGGGTGTGCTTGCCCGCCCGTCCCTCATCAGCGCGTGTGCCTCTGCGCTTAGCCGTCGGCCCGGACGCCGCGCAGCCCGCCCGCTCGAACGTAATCCGCAATTTCGACGTGGATTTGCCGCCACGTTTCCCAGCATGTGCCAGGGCACGTTCAATAATATGTCGGCTACCGACTATACCCTTCGCGTGGGAGAGCCTCGGAGTATATTTCGAACAACGTTTCTGTGGAGACTTTGGCGATCACATAGATTATCCAGTGCCCATAATATGACGATGAATGAATAAATGATTAATGTAGTTTCATTTCCTGGAGCAGTTATTGAGGAAAACGGTCTCGTCATTGAAGAAAAACGCTTCCTATTTTTTGTTTGCGTCACTTCATTTATAATAGACACATTTTATGACTGCTATTATTAACATCCTTTGTAAGTTGTCTCTCGTCGGATGTGCGTAACGCAAAATTTACGGTTACACCACACAGAATTTTGTTTTTTGTACGTCAACATTCAAGCGTGGAAGAATTAACAGCTTCCTTTCTCATTCTGTGTCTTTACATTTGTGTCAACTGAATACAATGGTATAAAGCATAACACGTAATATAAACTCTTTTAATAGAGTTCAAAAGCTTTTGAAACACAGTGTTTAGAAATTATGCTGTAACAAACTCGAGCATGTATGCTTTCGAATATCTCTGTGTTTCATTCACGCTCGAACATTGGCAAAACAGAGCACACAAGCAGTCGTTTGCAATCGCTCGTCCACACTCACTCTTCCATCTATTCAAAATCGCGCGCACCAACCCGCACTCACATAGCCGCCCGCACTAACTCAGTCACTCACTCGCCTGCACTTGCTCTTTCGCCTGCAGTCACTCGCCCGTACGCAATCTCTCGCCTACATTTACGCATTCGTCTGCACTCACTCACTCACCCGCACTCACTATCTCGCCCCCACTCACTGTCTCGCCCGCACTCACTCTCTCGCCCCCACTCACTGTCTCGCCCGCACTCACTCTCTCGCCCGCACTCACTCCCTCGCCCACAATCACTCTCTCGTCCGAACTCACTCTCTCATCCACACTCACTAACTCTTTAGTCCGTAAGCACTTTCTCGCCCGCTATTTCCCCCATACTCAGTCACTCACTCATTCACTCATGTCCTCGCCTGCACTCATTCTCTCGCTTCCACTCACTAACTCTTTCATCCGCACGCACTTACTCACTCACTATCTCACTCGTATTTAGTCACTCACTCACTCTCTCACCCGCCTCTTTGACTCACGCTCTCGCCCGCACTCACTAACTCTTTAGTCCGCACGCACTTGCTCACTCACTATCTCACTCGTATTTAGTCACTCACTCACTCTCTCACCCGCCTCTTTGACTCACGCTCTCGCCCGCACTCACTAACTCTTTACTCCGCACGCACTTACTCACTCACTCACTCTCTCGCCCGCGCTCTTACACTCATTCTCTCGCCCGCACTCATTGGCACTCTAGCCAGCTCTCGCTTACCCGCCCAACGGCACGTCGTCGGCCGCCGCTCAGCAAGCGCCAGGCGCGCCACTCGCCTCGTCACCTCCACACCCGAGCACCTCTGGTCGCTGACGCGGCGAGCGCACTGGGCAGGCAGGCAGGCAGGCGCTCGTTTGCGTCCGTCCACTCCGCCACGCCCCCTCGCAGCTGGCCCTCGCACCGCGCGGGAAACGCGCGCGCAAACACGCCACGCCACGCCACGCGTACTTTCCCGACGCCGACCACACCGCCACTAACGCTGCCACTGGCGCTGCTGGGCCACGCGGCCCCCGCCCCGCTCCCGCCCCGCCCCGCCCCGCTCCCGCCCCCGTCCCGCCCCGCTCCCGCCCCCGCCATCGCCACTCCCCGACTCACCTCCGCCCGCTCCCGTCTCGCCAAGCCCCACCCCCGCCTCTCCCCCGTCCCGCCCCCGCCCTCCGGCCTTGCCCCCTGCCCCGAGAGGGAGAGAGAGAGAGAGAGGGAGAGAGTAGGCACTGCGTCGGAGAAGGGGGCGGGAACGGCAAGGACCAAGCAGAAGGGGATGCACGTGTGTCCGGGTGGAGTAGGTGGCACAATAGGAAACACGATTCTGATTGGTTGGGGCAGATAGGTAGGGATGGCGGAGGATTTGGCGAAGGCAGTGATTACGGAAGCGGTTTAGCAATCGTCTTAAAAGATAGATGGGTAAGAGGATAGGACTGAAGATGTAAGTAGATTTAGTGGCCAAGATTGGTGTCCATAGCTGGGGGATGGTGATGCGTTTGGCTGATAGGTGTAGTGGGAGAGACAGTATCAGTAGCGAGAGACATGTGAGTGAGTAACAGAGAAGAGTGTGAGAACAAAGATTGAGAGAGAACGAAGGGATCGTAAAGTGATTTTAGTCCAATACGCCACCACTAAGTCCGGTGGATTAGACGTTCCCCAAGGAAGTGAACGAGGTCAGGTGGCGTGCTGGGAAGAGGAAGGATGAAGAGGTGGAGTGATAAGAAAAGAAAGCAACCCAAGATTCAGATATGGTAGTGATGGCAAAGGCAAGAATTATGAAAACGAATTAATTTATCTCGAAAGATGAAATGGATAAGAATACACTGAAAGTATGCTGTGAATCTAACAAAAAACGACTTATTGCGACTATAACGATGATGTGTTTGAAACAGTACCGAGAATAATGGGACATATTGTATCAATGACTTAAAGTGGTACATTGTTGGTGAGTTAATTGGAACGGGAGAGTGAATAAAAATAAAGATAGCACGTCTTCATTTACCATTGAATTGAAAGGTATCGAATAATCTTGGTAAGTTGTGCACACAACACGATTGCACGGGCGGTGGTAGCTGGCGGCGTTGGTACGAGGCTGGCGTTTCGCTTGCGTGTGGCGGCGGGCAGCGGTAATGGTGGTGGTGGAGGAGGCACAGGGCCACGCGTGGGCGGAGCGAGGTCCGGCATCCGCGAAGAAGCCTCCACTTTCTAGCGCGGGGTTTAATCAAACGGTCGTTCCGGTTGGTCTCGGCGGCGGCGCGGACCTTCGTGCACAACTTGGCCCCCTTGCGAGGCGTTCGGGCCGCACCGGCGCCCCCAGTGTTTTTTGCTTGCTTTTTTGTTTTTTTGTTGTTGTTTTTTGTTGTTTCTTTGTTTTTTTGTTTTTGTTTGTTGTTTTTATTTGATTGCTTTTGTTAAATATTAAAGCAAATAGATAAATAGAACAGGATTGGAATGGCCTGTATACTCGTACTTCGATAAAAATATTAAGTCAGTGACACATGGATGATACTGGATGACAGAGAGAGCTGAAAAAGCGTCAGCGGACTTAATTTATTAATGGAATTATATAATGGATGATGATTCAAAACCTAAGAAGCAAGTTAATTAGATTAAGTTAGTTTCTACAAAAAATTCTAATGTGATGCGGGCAATCGCTTCGCTCAGCATTTCCAAGTCTACGGCGAGATTTTGGTATTCGGTTTCTAGGAACAATACGTGTTTGAGTTCAGGCAACACAAAATGCACGACGTATTTTCGAACAAAATACAGATACGGCTTATATGGATTCACTTCCATCACGTAACTACCACTGAAGTATTTCTACTTAATTGAATAAGCACATTCCCCACGTGTGCATTTGCCCATACGCTTTAGCTGTTCGCCCAAAAGAAATTTGCCGTCGAGGCAGGGTCGGGGCGTCTGGGGGGGGGGCGGTATTAGGGGATAAGGGAGGGCGAGCTCATCGACCTTGTCGAAAGTGGGTCTCGGTCCGTTCCACTTGCCTTGCTTGGATTCTTGCGCAGTCAAATTACGATATCCGGTTAATGCGTTCATGACCAATTCTATTAGCAGTAGTTAACACTAATCAAAAATAAAGACCTTCTGTTGTTAATGCAATTGGTATTAAACTTATATTATTGTAATAATATAATTGAAAAATTAATTATAATTTCTTTGAATAATAAAAATACAATTTAATATCTACTGAATATTGTTAGTCTATAACAAATCTTACAATTGATGAAATTTCTAAAGGGAAAAGTCAAACTCAAATTTCCGCAGAAGAGTCGTTGGAATCATATCCAGTCAATTTCGGATGAAAACGTCGAGGAAGTTCAATGGCTGAAGAAATGCAATTTTACTAACTGTCCTCTGGATTTTGTTGAATTACCTTTAAGTTTGCGTTAGTGGTGTTTTTTAAAGCTTCTTGTACGAAGTGGTCACTGAACTTTATTCTAATAAAATATGCATAATCGTTGGCGAATACTCACATTCGTTATAGTTTTGGGAGCATATTTACACTGCTAGACATTTTTACATTAGAAATTTTTAATAGATATTTAATTTTATTTCATTTTAATAGATAATTGGATAATTAAATATAATTTTCCGGCGTTGTTCCCTTCATCGTTCATTGAGTCATAATATTGCATACGAATTTAATAATATGTAGTATTCTAGCTCGAAGTACTTCACAGTAACTCGCAATTTGAATAAAATAGCGGTTCTTCTTTCCGAATCTTTTGTGAGGAAATACTCATTGAAGTGCAATTGTACGTTTGTTATTTACAAGCAGCTGTGACTTTCGCAACATTACTGAACGGCCCTTTGTTCAACGATGCGTTCAAATGTTTAATATGAGTTTGAAAAGTGAAGACAGCCACGGAGGTCATTTCTAATTTGAGGTTACATCAGTTCCACAACTCCACATTTCACAATTAAAAATGAGATTTGCATTGTGACCGTGAAATCGCCATTTCATCCTCTCCCTGCAAATGACTTGTCGAAGAAGAGAACGTTTCAGGATGAGGCCTGCCAGGCAAGTAAAAGTTACTTTGAGGCACAGCATTCCCGGAATTATAGGAGTGACTCCGGCGGACCTTTGTTCTCTTAATGGCCGTAGAGGGAGCGACAGTAACATTAAACCCATCGCACTGTGTTGCATCGCTTCTCCGTGGAGAAGTTCTACGCCCCTCTGTCAAAGGTTATACTGTCGTCCGAACATTCGCAGTGACGACCGGTACAATTTCAGAAAGATCAAGGCAACGCATGCATATTACAAGCGCAAAGCGGGTTCTCATTTTCACGGATCTGTGTAATGGCCTCATCTACGCTATTGTGGGAGCGTTGAGAGAACCCGTCGGGGCTCCTCTTGGACACAAAGTCGCGCGATGCACTGCAGGGGACGCCGTTGCAAAGTGAATGCGAGATTCGGGGCGTGTGAGAACATGTGCAAAACCACCGGAACCAATCCCTGCACTAAGTACCTTAAAGAGGAACAAAGGACTAACGCTGAGATGCATACACAGCCACGCCAATGATCTAAAACGATACCCGGAGATCAGAACTGTATTTTCTAGACATCAATTTTAAGACAAAATATCTGAATAATTGTTTTCTCATTGTCAATATTTTTTAGTGTATTCAAAGATCAACGACTATTTGAATTTCACAATTATGATATAATAGCAATTAATTTGAATTCCAAAATTATTATTATATTATTAGGGTTATTATATTATATTATATTTTATAATCGTTTCATAGGGGTAATGAATGAATACAATTCACAGTTCAGTACTTCAAACAAACTTTCTTCTTCGTTTGACATATGCAAAATAAACATTTCTGGAAAGTCAAGTGAAAAATTTATAAAATATCATGGAGAAAAGTAAAAAGGTTCTCATGTACGTAATGCTTATCTATTTGTAAAATGTTTTTGTATATACGAGTAAATTAATTATTTAAGAATATTTAAAAACAATTGTTACGGTCATTTGAATTTTTTTAATTCGTGGGGCCTAATTCAGAGAAAAGTATATTTTTAATAGAAGTTATGTTTCAACTGTTCATGAATGTATGAAAGTTACTTACCCTTCGCCAAACGCTCGAAAAATGCTACCCGTTCTTGGAAAAGCAAAGACAAATGACTCACCTGGAAAAAAGAAAAGAAATGATATCAGTACTCAATGTAAAGCAAAAATTAAAACAAGCACTTTATTTTCAAAACCATAAAATAGATTTCATTTCATTATTTTGTAAAAATCCACGCATATTTTTACGGTGACACAAATAAAACTCATCTTAATTTTTTCGCAGATAAGATGTACAGTACTTTTGTTTTCTCTAACAAAATAATTGTTCGTTCTCGAATTGACTACTCCAGAGTTTTATAATCAAAATTCTTCACATACTTAAAAGAAATGGTTTACTAAACGTAATACTAATATAAGTTAAGTAATTCACATTCCATGAATGATTGTGAACGAATATTACTTCTTCGTGACTTTCTTGTTTGTGTCTTTAGAGAACATTCTCATCTAGAAGAAATTATTGACCTTCCTGATTACCGCATTAAAGGAAAAGGGAACAAATTCATTGCTTTATACAAGCTTAATTATTAGTAGGTTGAAAGCAGGAACTAAATGTATTCGTGGAATATATTTTCTGTATTCGTGAAGTCTTCCTGAAAAATATTTTATATACAATAGTAATGTAAGTCAACATTATTGTTAAGACGTCTGGTAAAAAGATTTCACAATTAGAGACAAGGAACATCCTCTTGTTTGAAGCCGAGAAAGTGGATCACGAGGATAAGATGCCACAGGTAGCTAGAAATATTTGCAATGTGATTTTTACGAAGGATGTAAAGGATCAAAAGGTCAAAAAAGTTGGAAAAAATGTTATAAATATTAATGAGAAAAGAAAGGATGTTGTGGGAGTAAAAGTAAACAGTTAATCGGTGGGGCACATTTTAAGACAATAAGTAAGCATTCTTACAATAGTACGGAGGGTACAGCAGAATAATCGATGAGTGAGAAAACATTTTGGGGTCACCATTATCATTCAGTTACAGCGATTTTGAGGAAAACTTACTGTCTTATTACAACAAAACATTTTATTCTAGTACGTATTCGATTATATTGAACTAGTAAAAAATTTGTTTTACAAATGTTTCCCCGCGTATTGCTCACCCAGCGAAGGAAAAAAAAATTCTCAGGTTAGACAGACCAGTCGTTTCACGAAGTAAATAATCCGGCTTTGGTAGAGTTTCGTAGCAGTGGGCGGCCAGTAGCGGGCGTGAGAGACAAGCGGAGGCCACACAAAACTAATTCAAAAGTGCACACAGACACACACTGGCACGAACTAGATAGAAAATGTCCAGTTTTGTTGAGCTCTCCTTTTGCTAATTATGGTAGGAATAGAACCAGAGGTGTGGGTTGATGTATTGTTAGGAATACTAAAAAATGAATTTTTTAGTTGGTTTACTGACGAAAATCTGTTTTCTGGAATTCGGGAATGAAAATGTCTCGTTTTCAATTTTTGCTAATCTCGCTTTCTAGGTACTTTTATTCATCATACAACTTGGTTCAGTAAAAGGAGGGGAAGGGATTATGGAGCTCAAAAAAAACGTGCGCATATTATCCTTCTTCCCAATACGTCACAAGCAGTTTTTACTGTCCTTTACCTCGAACTTTTACTTTTCTTTTACCTTAAAATGCGTATGTTTTCGGAGCGAGGTAAAGGAACGACACAATTTTTTGCTTTTTGTAATCAACGGATTTCAAGAATTTTTGTTCTGATAAATAATAATAATAACTGACAACTAATTTGCAAGCTGTAATAGGAAAGGTTTTACTGATTTCTTTTAATTGCCTAAACGCGCTTACTGTTAATGTTGTATTAAATGGATACCAAATGAAGTATATTATCAATATTAACTAATATTTGTCAATCAAGTATTACTTTTCACCCGTGGATTGGTGTATATCGTGATATAGGAATAACCAAATAAATGTATTCACAGCTCCAAAACTCCTCGATTTATCAATATTTTCAAAAGGAAGTCATGGTGCCTTTGATCAAATGAGGCTTTATTCAACTTCAGTAATATGAGTCTCGTGAAATTATGTAAATGAAATGACATATTGAACAATACATCCGTAATAATTCGTATCTTCAAAAAGTAGATTTAGCGAGCCAAGAAATTAGCCACAGATTTTCTGCGTGAAAATAATTATCAATTTGGCATACATTCAAATTCCATGTGAAATACAAACGCCGAAAGATATCACATAAGTAAGTAGAACACGAAGATTGCTAAATACATTACGTTTACATTATCGTATTTAAAATGTATTAGTACGTATAGATCACAGAGCAAAGGAGTGAGATTTGGCTCACTGTGCGGCGTGGGCGGGTGGAAGCGTGGGCGAAGCAGGTGGAATGAGACGTCGGAGCAGAAATTAAATGGACTATGGGGGCCGCGAAGCCTTTGTGCTTTGCGAGGGCGGCAGCGGTGAAATGAGCGTGGGTGAAATGGAGCGGCTGTTTGCCGGACAGAAAAGATCGCAGTAGACACTGACATTTGGGAGATCCTACTTGTAATGTGAACACCACCGTATGTCTTCGCTAGATATCATGGAGGTAAAATAGTAGGTTGAAAATGTAATGAAGTGATGATTACTTGATTGTGATCATAAACAGCCTTATGTAAATTTTAAAATTATTCAAACTTTTAGTGATGGAAGGATTACTTTTATTGGGGAAAGTGATGGTGAGGAATAGGCGAGTGCGAGGGGCAAATTTGAGTGTGAAGGCAAATTCGAGTGTGAGGGGCAAATTTGAGTGTGAAGGGCGAATTCGAGTGTGAGAGGCAAGTTCGAGTGTGAGGGTCAAATTCGAGTGTGAGGGTCAAATTCAAGTGTGAAGAACGACTTCGAGTGCGAGGGCGGGGTTCGAGTGTGAAGGCAAATTCGAGTGTGAAGGCAAATTCGAGTGTAGAGGCAAATTCGAGTGTGGAGGCAAATTCGAGTGTGGAGGCAAATTCGAGTGTGGAGGCAAATTCGAGTGTGGAGGCAAATTCGAGTGTGGAGGCAAATTCGAGTGTGGAGGCAAATTCGAGTGTGAGGGGCGAGTTCGAGTGCGAGGGGCGAGTTCGAGTGCGGCAGGGGCAGCCTAAGGGACATCCAGCGGCCTCCACCCCGATCGCCCTTTCGCCTCCGCCCCTTCCCCTCGGCCTAATGCGCTGAGCGGCGCTCGGCCGCGGCATCGCGCAATCGCATCGTTATATCCGGCATCATACTAATTGGAATCGATACTCGCGCGGGCAGCGATACGCTCGCGACCGCTAGCTCACGGGGATTAGCGGGCTGTGCGAGCGGCCTCGGGGGCTCCGGAATCGGCGTTTTGCGGGCGCCCTCGCACTGCGGGGGCGTCTCCAGAAGGAGGGTGTGGCAGCGGAGCTTAGTGCTCGGAGAAAACATGTAATATGATTTCGAAAGTGGAAATAGCGCTGAATAATCAGAATTTGAAGAATCAGTTAACGTTGTAAGAAAGACTTCACAAGTTTAAAAATATCCTTTGTAAATTTTCGAATAATTCTGCTTCAAATTCAAGTATTTTATTCATTTAAAAATGTAGAATTATCACGGCGATTAAAGTCTACGTATAAAAAGTATGATGCCTAAAGTTTGAGATTTTCATTGGTAAGAATGATATGGAATTGCGAAAATTAATTTAAAAAATGAAAAAATAATCATCTTCGAAAATGAAATTACATTTTCCAGTTACTAATTAATGCAAACAGCATTTGGATTTTAAAATTGATAATACAGTCAAAATCGCAAGTGTAAAATATTTCTTAAATTTCAGCACTACCTTGTTACCAATAAAAATCGGAAATACTGGGTATATCTACTCTTTTATTTTTGCTTACTTCTTTCCTATATTTCCTATACTTCTTCTATCTGGAACACTTTCCCCTCTTATTGCGAATTGGCGCATGTTTGTGAAGTGTCAGTCGCAGAGTCTCGGCAGGGCTTCACATTTCACCGAAGGAAAGCAAACAAAACTCCGGAGGCATCAGCGCATTCAGCTGTCGCGCGGAGTACGTGGCGTGGGCTGGCGCCCCATTTGAGATGGATTTCGGCTCCGGCGAGTCCCTCGGAGGCACTGCAGCCGCCCCCACCAGCGCCGCGCCTTGTTTCGTAAATCCGCATAACCCCGTCGCGTCCCTCGCGCCTCCGCCCCATCTCCATCCCCTCTCGATTTCTTCCCGCCCCCGCGCGCTTCACCTCTCCTTCGCTCCTCCCCACTTCACCCGCCCCGCCCCTGCCTGGTGCGCACCAAGTTTCCCCTGCCCGCATCCGCACCACTCTCGCGCCCGCTCTCGCCTCGCTGTCGCCGCGCTCTCGCCCCGCTCTCGTCCCGCTCTTGCCCCGCTCTCGCCCCGCTCTCACCCCGCTCTCGCGCCCGCTCTCGCCTCGCTGTCGCCGCGCTCTCGCCCCGCTCTCGTCCCGCTCTTGCCCCGCTCTCGCCCCGCTCTCACCCCGCTCTCGCGCCCGCTCTCGCCTCGCTGTCGCCGCACTCTCGCCCCGCTCTTGCCTCGCTCTCGCCCCGCTCTCACCCCGCTCTCGCCCCGCTCTCGCCCCGCTCTCGCCCCGCTCTCGCCCCGCTCTCGCCCCGTTCTCGACCCGCTCTCGACCCGCTCTCAACCCGCTCTCGACCCGCTCTCGACCCGCTCTCGCCCCGCTCTCGACCCGCACTCGACCCGCTCCCGACCCGCTCTCGCTAGATAGCTAGGTCGAATGCAGCTGCAGTCTGGAGATAAATTCTTGCGGTTCGCTGCTCTGAGTTTTTCGTGGTTTCTCGGATCAATACCAGGTGAATGCCGGAGCAGTACCCAAACAAACGAGCCGCGGATCACAAGCGATCTTTCCTTGCTCTTCCTTGTCCTACCCTCATGCCTTACTTACCCACACTTACGTTTACATGCATTTCACTACTACTAGTAGTCTACTACACATGCTGGGAGAGAAATCGGGAGCTTAGAGCTTGTTCCGGCTGGAACGGTACTCCACTGATGGGAGACATCTGTTTGGAGGGAAACCTCGTCAGATAGCGGCAGGTCGCCGCCGGATCTCACCATCCAGTGCGAGAAGATTACCGCCAACTCTCGAGAAAAACACACACTACACTTACGGGACTAATGACCTTAGCAGTTGACGCGCCAAAATCATAATTAATGAATCAATCAATCAAACCGTCCCGTCCCAACACCGTTTGCCCCACCTCTTCTCCCCGCGTCTCGTCCATTTCGTCATCCCCCTTCCAGCCCCGCCCTGCCCCTACCGCCCTTCTCGTCGCTTCAGCCCTTCGTCGTCGCCACACACACACACACACACACACGCGTCCCCGAGCCGGGCGGCGCCGCCCCCTCCGCCCCAGAGGGCTCTCGTTCTTGGAACTCTGACACGCGCGGCGCAAACGAGCGCAACTTTTTCTATCGCCGCGCCTCGCCCTCTGCCCGGGGGAGGAGCGCAGCCGAACAATCGCCCACGAGCCCCCACGCGCTCATCCCTCGCCGACACCGCGACCTTCCCCCCTCACACCCAGCACTGGGTGGTTTAGAGAGGTGGATGGATATTTATTATTTCTGCTGCTACGTTTATACAACCTGCTGGCACAACACTACAATTTACATATTACAATTAGGAATATTAATAAGGAATGATAATTATTTTGAGACAATACTAATGTAATATAATAATAATATTAACAATAAGTGCAATAATAACAATAATATTATTAACTCTGCATTTTATGGCTGTCCCGCGCAATTATTTTATACTATTAAATAACCGACCTATTAATTACTCTGCACTACATTTCACTTCACAACATTTGCACTTCACTTCTATTTCTAATTCTCTATTACACTACACTTCACAACACGTTACATCACTTCAATATAATGATACTTTGAATATAATTATAAATAATTTGTTTATTTTATTTCTCGATAGTGATGCGTTCAGTAATGTTGCTGATAATGCTTGAATATCAGGCTACATTGGATATTATAATAATAAAAACAAATATTATTATTATTATTATTATTATTATTATTATTATTATTATTATTATTATTATCATTAGAAGCATGTACATCCCTTTGTAGGCCAAAGGCCTCCTGCTTAGAGTAAGGAGGTTTTATATTACTTGAACGGATCTTAAGGTGACGGTGATTGGTAGTCTGTGCTTCAATGATATTTACCAATACACTTAAAACATCTATTAAAACTAGTTAAGTGTTCTGTATCTTTTCCACTGCTCACAGCTCCTGTTCACCAATACACTTAGAATACACAAATAATACACATACATAATAATACACATCGACAATTATTGCTTTATACACGCATGGTTTTTCAGCAGCTATCCACCAGCACATAAAAACAATACTGCGATGTAAAACGGTGCGCCAGGAAATACCGAACTGAATTAGGATTTTCTATTAAGAATTGCATATATGTGGCAACCAGATCATTGTAAAACAAGTGAAGGGGACGACATTTCCACCATCTATTGTGATTGTGGTGAGCACACAATTCATGTTTTCAAGTTGCAGCTCGTGTTACCAGCATAATTTCTGTTGCAAGCTCTCTTACCAGTAAAACACTACTGCGGATAGACTTTCATGGCGCTATATTAATTATTATTGCTTGGATGTTTTAAAGTTTCTTTTTGCTTGTCGGATGTTTATTCAACCTGTTAGCCTATCTTAATTGTCCTGTCTTATTTTCTGTTAATTTCTTGTCAAAATATGTATCTTTCGTACTTCATGATAGGTCACTATTTACAAACTTCGTCAGAATAAATATAATTTAGTCTCATTCAATTTTTTACCCGAGCATTTGTAAACGTTCTTCAGCTTGTCTCTATGTTTCGTTAATTTTATATTTCCTACTCATCGCATTATTCTTTTCCTTCTCCCACGGCATCTCAAAAAATACTTGAGTGAGTGAAACTATTAACACAATAGGGCACATTAGTAACAATAATATTTGTTTTCGTCTTTTAAATTACGTTCTGTCTCATCTATGACCTTCGTTCCAATTTTGTTATTTTGATTTCTTAGCTCTCTTTTTGTAATCTCTGACAAACATCGTGACCCTGGATTTTTGTCATGTTGGATTTTTTACTTCTTGGCTGTCCGGGTGACGCCGCGTAGTCACCCGGACTGCCAAGAAGTAATCGAAGCGTGCCGCGGAAGCTTACGTGTACATGTTGGATTTTTGTCCCCGATGTTTATCGTTCGCACCTATGATTAAAAACAACCTTGGAAAAAAACAAATAAATCAAGTTCTTTTGTCGTGCGTCAGAACTACATCATTCAAAATTTTGTTTATTTTAAAAAATATATCTCCAATGTTTCATAACATTCTTTTGTTTATGTATCAAGGGAAACTGTGAAGAGCATAATCAAATGGTCTTGGATCGGGTGAGATACACCCTTTCCAATAACGTGTTCATTTCCATCGTTTGGGCCGAGAGTTGAACCAATCTCCCTTTGATGCAAGAAAATCTCGGTCAGGCGTTGGGGCGGAGTAGTGCTGTAACAGCCACACGCCTAACACCGCTGACAATCGTATTCGGTCCTGGGCAATCAATGTATTTGGGATGGACAAAGGGAGTCTCGGCAGATTTTCTCCGGGACTTGCAGTTTTCTCCACCTCTCATTCTACGACTTCATTGTTCACCGTATTTTTGCTCATTAGATCACCTCACAAGGGCCTCAATGATCTCAGCCATTGAATCACTTCTCAACACAATAAATAAATAATAAATCCGCCAGGCATTGTAGATTCGTGAAGAAGCGATCAATTGTGAGTCCTCCGAATAAATGAGTCTTGAGGGAGAATGAAATTGGAATTGAACTTGGCATTCATACATTTATATAATCTTAAAACATGCACTTCAGACACATGTTAGACAAAATCCGAGTGTTTTCTCAATTTTTTCGTCATTCTTTAACTCATTCCGAAGACACTAAAATTAGATGTGGATCTTCATTGTCATTTCTTACGATAATTATTTACTCAATATCGTATTACTTTCCCATTGTTAATATCTCTCCACCTCGTACTTTCTTTCAAGTGGTCATACTCTACTAGAAAATCCATCGACTTACTGATTCATAAAGTTCAACATTGTATTGGCTTCGTCAAATAAGGCATTAAAATGCCTTTCATACATTTTTGTTCGCGCTTTACAAATGCTCATTTTAGTGTAGTTTTTCTTGAACCAGTGAACATTTTTCACCATTGAATATTATTTACTCACATTAATTTATGTTTATTTTACATTTTTAACGAAATCAAGTGTTATGTAGCCCGAGAATTGTCCAGTATTTACATTTTTGCATTCAGTTATCACACCGTAACCACTTTTATATTTTCGTTATTACATTTTCCTTCAGGTAGGAAAAAAGTTTTTCTCTCTTGACAACTTTGTATCTCTAACTCATACCGTATGCTTCACACGAGTCAGGAACTGGAACAATATTCAATTAAACCAGTATGGCAGGGCATCGGAGTGATATAATATAGAGAAATAAAAACTTACTCCACAAACGTTAAGTCATGATCCAAACTCTATCGCACGTACGTCGAAATTTATAACGGAAAAGGTGAGGAAAGAACAATTGTTTGAGATCACTAAAAATCGTGAAGAAACACGATTGGAGCATACAAAATAACCACATAAGAAAACTCTGCAGGCTTCCATGCACAAACAAAGAATGAAAAAAAATTGCAGACATATAAATAGATGGATTGACGCTCTGAAGTAACAGAATATAAACGTACAGATAATAAAGAAAAAGGGAAAGAAGTAGAAGTAGTGGTAGTAGAAGAAGAAGAAGAAGAAGAAGAAGAAGAAGAGAAGAAGAAGGAGAAAATGAGAAGGAAAAGAAAAAGTAAAAAACTCTCACCACTGTCAATCTACAACGCAATCATCACGTCAATGCTATTCGCACACCCCGCACATACTTTCTGATCGCACCATTTTGTCAATGCCACCCAGACATTTCCACATTGTCCCCAACGGGGGCCCGTTCCTCTCCAGGAGCTCCGGCGTCGGCCGCGCTCTCCCTCCGCCTCCTGTTTCCTTCCACCGATCGCCCCTCCCCCCCCCCCGCCTCCGCCCCCAGTCGTCCTCGGTGCTCCAGGGACTCGAAAGTTGGCGGGGCCCCTTTGATTGGATGGCTGGCGGGGCTGTATGTCCGGCTGAAAAGGCGTCCGTGCGTTCCGAAAATTGACCGCGCCCCGCCCCCGCGCGCCCCCCCCCGCCCCCGCCCGCCCGCGCCCGCCCCCGCCCGCCCCCGCCCGCCTCCGCCCGCCCCCGCCCGCCTCCGCCCGCCCCCGCCCGCCCCCGCCTGCCTCCGCCCGCCCCCGCCCGCCCCCGCCCGCCCGCACCCGTCCGCGCCCGCCCGCGCCCGCCCGCACTCGCCCGCGCCCACCAGCGCTCACCCGCGCCCGCCCGCACCCCGCCTCCGCGCGCCCCAGCCCGCCCGCGACCGCCCACGCCCCTGAATGGCGCCGATATTGACGTCTCCTCCTTATAAATGGGCGACAAAGGCGCCAACCGCCGCCGGGACGGGTCTCGGGCGGGCGGCGACTGCGCGCCAAATCTGGCGATAAAAGTCGTCGATAGTTGACAAGATACGTTTTTCCGTCTGCGAATGAATCGCAGGCAATTACTATTTCATTTATACAGCGGGCGGGTGAGAGGTTCGAGTGACAAAAGCGAGAGTTTGACTTAGGAAAAGAGCTTCCGAGCGGTGAATGCTCATGTAATTGAACCGGGGGCTGTGCCTTTTTCCCCGATACGATTTGATTGCCGGCTACTCGCGTTCTTCGTCAAAGGGATGTGTCATTATTCTCCCAAGCCCTACTTTAAAGGGAGTTCGTTTAAATGTTCTTCCCGAGAGGGCGAGCGGGGATTGACGATTGATTTGAGTTGTTAACTCTAGGATGCGCTCTTTATCACTTAAGCTCCCAATAATCGATTCGCGGGAGAGAAAGTACGTACTTCGAATAAATTGCAGTTCCTCCCTGGCTAAGATAAAATAGAAGGGTTAAAATGAAAGTTACTAATGCAAATGCGATCGTTCTGAATCTAAATATTTTTGTTGTCTCAGAAACTTGTTTTTTTATTAAAATTGAGGAACAAACATTCAAAAGGTGACATGCCCATTTGGCAAACATTGACTTCTTCTGTGATTTTTACCTAGAATTTTATATCCAGAAAAAAACGTGAGATGTTTTACAATACATTAAATATAAATCCATTCGCTGAGTTACGGACGGTGTTGAAAAATGTTAAATTAAAGCTATATTTTTCGTTTTTTTCCCAAAGAGTGACGTGAACATGTCACGTTTTGAATGTTTGTTCCTCAATTACAAAGAGCATATTACTTGACAATCTTTTTTAGAAAACAATAATTAATTGACGGTAAGTAGCATGGAAATTAGTAATGGAATGAAGTGAATTTCCGACACAAAAGTGAATGAAAAATATCCCTTACATACAGGTACGACACAATAATGGGGGTGGTTCAGTAATTTGTGTTTGATGGCTAAAAACTACTTTCTCAACACTTAAACTGAACAATCTCAGTTCATAATTTGAAAAAATATAATAAAATTGATCGTCAAGATCTAATGCAGCCTTGAAAAGGATTTGTGAAAACGGAAAAACAAATCTTTAAGCGCTATAAACAATTTTCTTTATTATTTGACCAAACTATAACACTATTCATGTATCGTATTATACTACAAACACTAAACTAGAAAGACGTATTTTTCAAATCAACATGGAAAATTTAAACTTCCAATACATTACAATACCATTTTTGCTCTATTTTTAATGTTAAATTAAGACTTTAACATATCAGAAATCGAAATAAATGAGAAGTTTTCATTGTGTTTTATTATTAATTTATTCTCATTGCACTCTTACAATCTTTTACTCACTTAATATATTTTTTATTTAATTCACTAGATTAGAAAGCCCCCAAAGGCGGACATACTCTGATGATAGCACAAAAGTCAAGTATCGGCTTTTTAATTTCCTTCTCTTGTCATATAGCCCCATCGGCTGTTGGAACATTCAATTGTAATAGTGTGACTCGCTACCTACGATTTTTAAGTACGCCCTTCGCCACCTCTGTACGTGTTGCGGGAGCTTCACAATCGGTACTACGTGTTAGGCGCATATCTCCAAATACTATGATTGTGGATTTTGGCAAAATCGTGAGCTTGCAGAAGTCGAATTAATCCTGACCCTAAATACCAAATAAACTATTATTATTATTATTATTATTATTATTATTATTATTATTATTATTATTATTATTTATAATATTCATTTTCACTTAGAATCGTTTTTAGGTACGAAACGCGAATAGGATAAACTGGAAACCCCGCTCATTGAGGATTAGTTGAGTAGCAAGTGGAACATCTGGTCGGCAGCGAGGTGGCTGTCGCGAGTTCAAAAGAGACGAAGGCAGAGGTAGTTGGGGCACAGGGCTGCTTAAGGTGGCGGTGGAGGCGGCGGCAACGGCGGCGGAGGCGGAGAAGGGGGCGGAGGTGGCAGCGCTGCCTCTTTGGTGAGCGAAACAAAGTTCATGCCTTGTTCCAGTGACAACATCCAATTTACTCGAACAGTAATTGACACGGTCGCGGGCCGCCGTGCGCCCCTAATGAATGCAGTCGTCTCTAATTACGATCGCGGGCGGGGCAGATCCGCCACCCACCGCTGCCCTCTGCCCACCCTGCGCCGCCCATGCCGGTCCCTGAGCCCGTTGCGGCGGCGTCCCTTCCAGGTTTCTACCGCCGGTGGTTCAGACATCGCCACGCCCGCCGACCTGTCGTTTCTTCTTTCTTACCGCCGTTGCTTCCCATGCTAGCAGCTATCTCGTCATCTACCCTCTACCATCATCTTCTAAACCTTATCCCAATTAGCTGGGATCGGCCTTTTTGGATAACGTGCTCCGATCTATTATGATTTGACTTTCTAACGCACACTTGTGCGCTATTCTGTTACTACTACTATTATTATTATTATTATTATTATTATTATTATTATTATTATTATTATTATTATTATTGTTATTATTATTATTATTATTATTATTGTTGTTATTATTATTATTATTATTATTATTATTATTATTATTATTATTAATATTTGAGTGTGATTTTTACAATCGGCTGTCAGCCGGCGGATTCGGTATGTGTGACTCAGCGTATCAAGCTGTTGTATCCAAGTTTGCGGGTTCAAACTGGATCGAAGGCATGGATTTTTAAGGGCGAAAAAATACTTCGTACACCTTTCTTCGGAGGAGAAGTAAATCCGGCTGTCCCTTGCAGTAGATTCACTGCATGTAAAAGATCCTCAGATTTAAGAGAAGCCCCTGAGCTAAATTCAAATCTCCTTTTCGTCGCGCAAGGTAATACCTCCTTTCTCCGCTAGATGGTGAAAGGACCGTAGCGAAATTCGCGTGGTCAGATGGAAGAGCGGGTCTGATGGTCTGAGTCTTGTCACATAAAATAAGGCATTAACTAACTAACTAACTAACTAGCCTGACGTCAACCCCCAACTTGCAGGACCAAATATCTTGACTTCACGTAGTTAACGAAGTGGGTTTAACAACGCCGATTTTGCGGTCGTGTAGTTTTCAGTAGAACATCTCCAGCATTCGCTTAGTTGACCGAGGGAAACTACGAAAAACCTCAGTCAGGATAGTCGGCAAAGGAATCTAACCAGGGCCTCTCGTTTGCAATGTCTGTGCGCTATGCCCTGATACACTTTTTTTGGTGTCATTTACTCTCAACCGAATGACCTTTTTACCTCCTTGCCTCTCCATCTTTCTACAGTCTCACTCTCACGCCTACATGACTTCACACGGAATTGTTACAGATGTCTTTGTCTTTATTTTTGCGACCTACCTCAACATCCGCTCTCACCACCATCCCACCTTATAAGCATAAGCAACTTGCTTATAAGTACCTTATAAGTCATCAACTCATGTTTCATTACCAGTGCCGACCAAATACATTTCTTATTTCTCTCTCGTTATTCGTCCAGAACACACGACGCCTTCATATTTTGCACACTTCTAATTCCACCCTGTCTGTGCTTTTCGCCAATTACAACATATTCAACGAGTTTGGCTTTTAAACTATATTCTCCCGCGTCCTCTTCTCGAATACTGTAACACCGCACTCATCTCCCTTTTCCGTCTTCGTCGTTTCCCATCACCACTTCTTCCCTGCCTTCTCTAGTGGTCCCCAGTAACCTCGAACCTCACACCCTCTTCCTCCTCACCGCTCCCTCGCCCTGCTTGACCCCCGGCGGGGCGCCGAACTCTCGTTAGTTTGTTCTGCCCAGTAACACCCCAGACGTCTATTGTTAGTGAAACCGTAATGAGACTCTTTTTATCCCTGCGAAGAGCCGCTAAAAAGGGAATTACAAAAGTGGCGAGCCGGAGGTAGCGGCGCGAGGGACAGCAGAGGGCAGCTCAAGGGTCGGGTAGGGATCGGGGGAGGGCTGGGGCAGGAGGGAGGTTGCAGTGGGAACGGAAGGCTGGGGTGGGAAGTTCGGGGTTGGAATGGGAAGGCGGGGGCGGGAAGCTGGGGACAGGAACGGACAAAGAATTGGAGAGGGGGATCGGGGAGCGGGGGTGCGGGTAGGGGTGGGAGGCGATGACGAGGGTGGGGAGGAGGCGGGATCCACCAGAACGCAATTACTGCACCCTCCGATACTCTCGTTGGCGCCGATACACTGGCGGGGCCCTAAGAGAAATATGAACACAATTTCTCAGATTAAAAATAATTTGTGTAATGGGATTAGCATATTAAAAGGTACTTCCTACGGTGTGCAGAGCTTTTAGGTATTATGAAAGGTGTTACTTATTATGCATAGAATTTCTCTCAGAGAAAGTCCTCCGCTATTTGAGGAAGGAAGTTCCGTTTGGAACAAAAAAAAATGAACTCCAACTGCACGACATCGAAAGGAAACTAAACGACTCTGAACGAACCGCGGTTTAAAGAATTTGGAATAACATTTACAGTTTCGATTCGACTTTCCATCTAAGCGACGCCAAATATTGATCGTCAGACTCTTTGCAGATGCGAAAGTGAGCCGCACGTTTCAACCACTCCACGGCAGGGAGCAGCTCGTGCACTTGGAAAGCGGGAAGGAGGCAGATATTGAAAAATGCAACCATAACAATAAAGATACGTGGCGCACGGGCGGCGGGCGGGCGAGCGGGCGGGCGGGCTAGCGGGCGGGCGGGCGGGCGGGCGGGCGGGCGGGCGGGCGGGCGGGCGAGGGGTAACGGGGCTCGCTATTCTGCCGCATGCCCATAACGCCTGTGTACTTTTACTTTCAAAAAAATCGAACCAACGCCCACTTCAACGTTCGTTTCCCTTCCAACTCGAGGCCGCTCCGCTATTTCGTGGGGCGGGGAGAAAGGCGGCAGGGGATTCTGGAGGAGCGGAGTAGCGGAGGCAACGCGTTGGGTGCGAAGTCGGTTACCTTAGAATGAATTCAGAGAGAGACAGGACGTTGGTGTGTATACATAGAGAACAGAACAGAAAGGACAAACAACATATCCGTTGTTGGTAAATGTTCTCTTGTAATCGAGAGAAGAATAAGGAGAACAAAGGGAAGGGAAAGAAGTTGATGTGGAAAAGACGAGGGAGGGATAATGGAGGAAAATAAAATCCAAAGTGATGTGTTCTGCTTACGTAGTTTGAAGCTACATGGTGTTGAAACAGATGATGAAGTAAAAAGAAATGGAGTAGGAGAAGAGTAAATGGATGAAATGTGAAGAATAATGATACCAATGAGACGAAAGGAATATCGTAATAAGATGGATAGAAAAAGTGAAAGAAAAATAAACTGATGAAGCATGGCATGCACAAATAATGAGATAAAGGAAATAATGATAATGGAAGAAGTAAAGTGTGGAACAATACACACAAATAGAATGTGAATAAAGCGAAAAATGGGAATGGGAATGTAATGAACTCTGCGCTGTCATTGAAAGGCCAGGACGCAACTGTACAGGCAGCGTGTTTCCAAGGATCCAGTGTTGACACCACAAGATGAAAAGAGAGATAGAGATAGAAAGAGTGCACGCGAGAGAATGCGAGAGACTGTAAGAGAGTGCGAGAGAGAGTGAGAGAGACAGAGTGAGAGAGACAGAGAGGGAGAGAGACAGAGTGAGAGGGTTGGGGTGGAGAGGGTGCGTGAGGCGTGAGGGCGCAGAGAAGAGGCGAGCAGATGCGTCGGTTCTGGCTGCGAGGGGCGTTCCCCGCAGGCGTGGCGGGGCGGGGCGGCGACCCTCGTGACGGACGGCCAGACGAGTGCATAAACACGCGTGGGAGCGCGCGGGGCCGCGGCCTGATAGTGCAGGCGCCGGCCGCCCCCGCCGCGAATTTACGAGCGGCGCCCCGGGCGGGACGGGGGCGGCGGTGGGGACGGCAGCGAGGGCAGGAGCTGGCTGGCGTGTATTGTGGCAGGCGGGGGAGGCAACGGGACAGCGGCAAGGGCGGGGCGGAGACGGCAGTGCTATCAGTGAGAGGGCGGGAACGGGCCTGCGCCTGGGGTGAAATGGTGAGGCGAGGGCGGGGCGGCGGTGGGGACGGCAGGGCTAGCAGTGAGGGAGGGGGCGGCATGGCGCATGGGGTGGCTAGTGGTGAGGTGAGGGCGGGATCGGCGGTGGGGTTGGTAGTGCTGGCAGTGAGGGCGGGAGCGGCATGGCGCATGGGGTGGCTAGTGGTGAGGCGAGGGCGGGGGCGACTGTGGTGTCGGCAGCGCTGGCAGTGAGGGCGGGAGCTGGCTGGCGCGTGGTGTGGCATGCGGGTGGCGGGGACGGCGGTGTGATCGGCGGCAAGGGCGAGGCGGAGACAGCTCTACGGTCAGTGAGAGGGTGGGAGTGTGTCTGTGCATGGGGAGGGAGCGGGTCGCCGGAGGGTGCAGCGGTGACCGAGTAATCGTGGTGGAGAGGGGCGCGGGCGGCGCATGCGGGTGAGGCGGGATGGTACTCGGGGTGGAAGGCAGGGTCGGTAACTGCAAGAACAACATCCAGCGAAGGGCCGGCCTCTGGCAACTTGTGAGCGTAGGCGATATAAAATAGAAGGGCCACGATACTTCGGAAAATGGCAAACGAAGTGAGTGAATGCACAGGAAGGAACAATGCTTCGAGCTGTTGCCAAGTGATGAGAGGGATGCTGACTGTTATTATAATGATAATAAAGCCAGAGAATACGCGCTGTTTGCCAGAGCATGATAGGTAAATGATATTTGTAAGTACAGGTTGAAATTAAATATATTGTAGCAAAGAAATTTGCCAGTGATCGGGAGCGGTAAGGCACGTAACGAACGTCGAATAGAATTTAACAGCAAATCAATACTGTGATTGTACGGTTGTTGTCAGATGAATACCAGACTAGTAATTCCGCAAACATTTCGAGAAAAAATATTACATAATAAAAAAATCCCAAAATTAGACTTACCTCTGATGGGACGAGGAAAAATATCCACAAACGAACGAATGTTGCACGTTGCCAGCGAAATTCCCAGCTTCAAGTATCGCACAAACACCCAGCAAACGAATCACGACCGTACGCAGCTCTTGAGCGAGAAGTACTAACCGCGCCGCCGGCGACCACCGCAAGGAAAAGAACGGGCGGATCGGAGGTGCGTGCGCACGCGATGGTGAGCGCGCCCGTGACGCGTGTGAGGGACGGTTCCGCGAGATCACGGGCGCGGGCGGGGCGGCGGGGGCGGAGGCGGCGGCACCTGGCGGGGGATCGAGCCGAATAGCACGGCCATCGCCTCTCTCCGCGGCGCCGGCGGACGGAACGCCCGGGGAGAACAATCGCTGCAATCATACATCGCGGGGAGATACGCGGCTCTCGTGCGCCGAGCCGCCCACCGCCACCGCCACCGCCACCGCCACCGCCACCGCCGCGGACGCCAAGTGCAGCGCGCCGCCGGCCGCACGCGAGGCGCGGGCGTGGCCGCGGAAGCACGTCGTGTTTGTATGGCATTTGACGTGGCGGAGGTACGCGCTTAATGCAGCCAAATTTTACCAAAACATTAAGTTGTTTGTTTGTTAGTGATTTCGGGCACGTGAACTACCAAGGTCATTAGTTCTGTAAGAGTAGTTCATGCTTTTTCATCGTGAGGTGGCGGTGATCTTTCCCCGCGGTACGGCATCTGACGTGGCGGAGATACGCGCTTAATAATTCCAAATTTTACAAAATCATATTAATAATACTTCGATACATCACCCAAAGGTTTTTGATGACGATGAAAACCTCGACAAAGACATCTATGTTTAAGTTGGTTGGTTTGGTGTTAATGATTCCGGGCACGTGAGCTACTGAGGTCATGAGTCCCGTAAGTGTAGAGCATGTTTTTCATCGGGAGGTTGCTGTGATCTTCCCCCGCTGGATGGCGAGACCCGCCGCTGACCTACCGTCGGCTAGCGGGATTCTCCTCAACCAGGTATCTCCCTCTAGCAGAGCACTTTGAGCCGGCACCAGCTCAAAGATTCCGATTGGTCTCCTGGCATGTGTGGTAGTGTAGTGCATGTCAGTGTAAGTATGTCTAAGTAAGAGGTGAGAATATGACAAGGAAGAGGTAGGAAAGATTGCGCGCAGTCCGTGGCCCGTTTGTTAGGGTTCTGCTCCGGCATTCGCATATTGATCGGAGAAACCACGGAAAACTACTCATCAGAGCAGCCGGCCTCTAGAATTCTCCTCCAGACAGCGACTGAATTCGACCTAGCTGAAAACCTAGTGTCGAAAATCTTGCCTCTGCCGGGACTCGAATCTAGGACCTCCCGGTCGGAGGCACCGCAATAAGATCAGTTGATGCAATGAGCCACCTCTCCCGGTATCTATGTTTAAAATATTGATTATTTTAAATATGATGAAATATTTCGAAGTAAAATGTCATCCTTCTAATATAATACATAACACATCAATGTTAATTTAAGTATAGTTTGCCTTATATGTGTCTGTTTTCTTAATTTTCTAATCTATGTTCAATGAACTCAAGTTTCAAATTGCAGTTTAACGATATTAGCACGTACAAAATAATAAAAAAAGATAACAACACTGGAGAAAGGCTATGAATAGCAAACGATTTCATGCCGCATGGGGATCGACACTAATTAGTTGCCAATGGCTGTTGATTGCAAGCAATCCACAAATAAAATAGCAACTGGAAATTTTATTTATATCATGAAAATTTGTTTTTGAAAACATCCATGTTTCTGGGCAAATATATAGATATGACGAAAATATCGAAAGGAAAACGTCGAAGTGATAATATCGCAGTTTCTACTCAAAAATATCGCTGTTTTAAAAATATCGATGTTTGTTTTCGCCATCTCTATACACGCTGCAACCACGAAGGCTAGAGCATTGCCTCTGCATAGGGATGGTCGGTAAATGGAATCCGCGTGGTTTTAAGTGTGGTGGAGCATCCAGAGGGAAAGAGGAAAGTCCGTAGGATAAGAAATATAAGCAGCGTTCACGAAGTGCAGATGAATTCAGTTTATCGCGCCTGTTCTCGAGGCAATAAGTTTTGCTAACAATGATAATTTTCGGGCACTCAAATAATCACTCTCTCGTTGCCGAACCTCTTTCCACTGTTAGAAATCGTCCAACTTTGGCGACTGAGTATTGGGAAGTGAATACGTGTTTGTGCATCGGAGAAAAGAAGGCTGAGGGAGGAAGCGAATAGTCTTAATAAATGGGCTGCTCTAAAGCAAATTTTTGTAATATATTCTCTACGTTCTTTCTACTTGTTAACATGGTATATTTTCATGTAGAAACTGTGAATTGCTCGAGCCGTTTTTGGGACGCTCGCCTCGGAATGCTGCATTACTAGAGTGACACTTGACCAACCGGAATTCCACATTTTGTGATTTAACAGCTGTAAACATATTTCTTTTCTGGCTTCATTATTGCGGTATTGCTCACAAAAAAAAATTGTATATTATGGTGGACTTGTTTTATTTCTCTCAGGACAAAAAAACAGCTTTTAGTATATTCCTATTTTAAACACATTAAAATATTTTAATTCCTCTGAAACAGTTGTGTGGCAGAAAATTATTCTGGATTTCACATAGCATTTGTGGTAGTTGTTTCATTAATGTAGAATGAATATAATTTTAACCTAGGGAAGAATAAAAAATATATATTCATATAACCGAAGCGGTAATTTTTTCTCAAGTGAATTGTGGGAGAAGTTTTAGGAAAGTGAAATGTCAATAACAAAATTATATTAAACTAGCCTTCAGATCCCTTAAATTATTTCCGAATGTTCTATGTATATATAAGTATTGTTACATGTGCTTTTATCTCCAACAACCAAAAGTATAGATTGTGAAACTTTTCTGTATATTCTATATAGGGCGAATTTCCAACAAAAAATGTTAATATTATGTTTCATAAAATTTCAGTGGAGTCTTATGAAAGTTGCAATTAGAGACACTTGCACAAGAAAGAGATGGCCAAAGAAACGTAAACTTCTAAAACCCGTGATTCTCTTCATCAATCGAAGAGAAACTCGACAAAGGCGGATGAAAGGCCGCATTGTGTGAAGACCGCGGCGCGAGGGGGCGTCCCGGCGGCAGCGACGCAGCACGTGCGCGGGCGGGGGCGGGGGCGGGCGGCGCGGCGCCCGTGGCCAACGCGTAATGACAGCGCGGCCCTCTCCCGGCCTGCACCGCCCCGCTTTGCTCCACCGCGTTCCGCCCCGCTCCCCTCAGGTCCGTCCCGCCCCGCTCCACCTCGCCCAGCTCCTCTCCGCCCAGCTCCGCCCCGCCCAGCTCTTCCCCGCTCCGCCCCGCCCCGTCCTTCACTCCACCCCGCACTGCCCCTCCTCTCTATGCTCTTCCCCACCACTCCCCTTTCCTCCACGCTCTCCTACCACACCCCTGCCCATCACGTTCCACACAACCCTCTACGCCCAACCCGCCAGGCGCCTCCCCGCCACGCACATTCTCCCGTCATGTCACTCTCCGCCATCCCACTCCCCTCCACGTCTCTTCCCACCTCTTCCCCGCCACACCCCTACCCACCCCGCAACACCCCGCCACCCACCCTGCCCGCCATGCGCTTCCTTGCTATACTCTTCGCCTCTCGCCTCCCCGCCGCTCCCCTCCCCGTCCCTCCCCTCCCCACTACGCCTCTCCTAGCCACGCCCCTCCACCGCCACGCCCCTCCACCGCCATGCCCCTCCACACCATTCCCCTTTCTACCACACCCCCTCCCCACCATGTTCTTCCCCACCACGCCCCTCACCACCATGCGCCTCCCCACCACGCCCCTCCCCACCACGCCCCTCTTCACCACGCCCCTCTTCACCAAGCCCCTTCCCTCTACGCCCCTCCCAGCCACGCCCCTCCCCTCCCCACGACGCTCATCCCTGTCACATTCATCCCTGCATCCCAGCTCTGCGATTTCCCCATCATCCCCCAGCTCATATCCAGTGCGCTCCACCCCGCCTCGCTGTGACTCTCCCCGTCTACTCGTGCCCCGCTTGCTCCCGCGCCACCCCACGCTGCCTCACGCGGCCCCTCCACACCCCGCCCCACGCCATGCAACACTCCACGCCACGACCTGCCCCCACTTTCTTACTGAAATCCGCCCCGTCGCGCCCCGCCACGGCTTGCTTTCATGTAGCGCTGCCCCGCGGCGACCGGCGGGCGGCCCTCGCAACACGGCCCTCTCCGTCTGAGGGACATGCTGCTCTCAGGCGGTGGCGGCTGCCTGGAGACGCCGGACCCTCGCTGAGATTCTGGGCTTTGTGTCTGCTCTGAGGAGTGCGCTCTCTCTCTATCTCCCTCTGAGGCACTCGCTGGACGAAGTGTTGTCCGCATCTCTCTGTAGATTTCCTTTCTAACGTCTTTACTTTTTTCACATTTTCTGACTATTCTTCGAGATGATAGATTTTCACATATTTCGTTTCTACTTATATTCCTTTCTCTCTTCCTTTGCCTTGGTTTAACCCTACGAATGTTTACTTCCTGACTAATATTGGTAATTCTAGCGGCCGGCTGCTCTGATCGGTAGTTTTCCGTGGTTTCTCCGATCAACAGCAGGCGAATGCCGGAGCAGTACCTTACTAAACGGGCCACGGACCGCGCGCGATCTGTCCTTCCTCTTCCTTGTCCTATCCCCTCCACTTACACTAACACTGACACTAACATACACTACACTTCCACATATTCCGGGAGACCGGTCGGGAGCTTAGAGCTTGTCCCGGCTGGGGCGGTGCCCCGCTGGTGGGAGAGTCTTGGTTAGGGGGAAACCCCACTAGCCGACGGTAGGTCGGCGCCGGATCTTGCCATCCGGCGGGGAAAGATCACCGCCATCTCCCGAAAAAACATGCACTACACTAACGGGACTAATGACCACAGTAGTTGACGCGCCTGGAAACACGAAAAAATCAATCAATCAATCAACTAATATTGGTAATAAATTTGATTCAGATATACTGCTACTCTCTGATTGTGACCGTCACTGAGTTTTCATAATTTGTGCCTGTTACCATGACGTGCTGACTGCTATTTTAACGCTCACAAATAGATTGTGTGCTAAAAATCTGTGTCCGTGATATGTTCCGAACAACTACATATCAGAAAAATGTCCATCATGTTATTCACATCCTAATCTGTTAGTTCTCTCATACACAATTCATTTATACACACTGCACATTGCGATTGTTGTAAACTAATGTTCTCGTCAAGAGTAGTTGTTCAACAGAGGAACACTGCTATTCTGAGGCGACGGTTGCTACTTGTAGACTTTGGACGCTGATTCGCTCATTGTGACGGACGCTGACTTCGTGTTTGTCCTGAGGACTAAGGACTGTCCGCTAGTTTCTATGACGTACTCAGTTGCAGAGACTTTGTCAATCCCAACATGTTTCTTTTCCCGCAATATATTTTTTTCATTTTTTAAACGCATCATGTTGTGTCAGCTGTTTCACACAAACCATCCACCTTCGTTGCTTTTGTCCATTCAATTTTTCTTGCAGTACAAACATTCTATTCAAGTCTCGAGCAGCTAGATGTAACTGACGTTCCTTGTCCTCAACTTTTTTATTCGTCGTCTATATTGTCAGAGACAGTGACTCAAATCCTTCGTACATTCCTTTTCTTGCCAATTGTATTGACCATACGATATGAATGTTCTCAGAAAGCTTAATGTAACATTCACTCCATCTTCAGAAGTTCTGCAATTATCAGGTGTCCTACTTTCAGGCTCCGGATGCTCATTTTGAAATATTTTGCCTCCTGTCCTCACTTTCCTTTCCTGGCAAAGAATCGGCACTCTCGTGCGTGGACTGGCCTCACATGAATCTCTCAAAGAACTGGTTTCAGTGGTCTTGGATCCTGTTGTCACTGCTCTTGATATATCTTTGTTGCCACTTTTTCTTCATCTTTTCATTCGTCTCCTAACCTATCACCCTCCATGGTGCCGCACATTTGTTCTCGCAACTGTCGCTCTCGTCCACACCATTTCTCTGTATTCTTAGACCAAACGTACAATCTGTTTTCTTCATGACTGGTATAGCCATTCGACTTCTTTCGCCATCCCTCCCGCCATCCCTCTCACCATCCCACTCGTCATCCCTCTCGTCATTCCTCTCGCCATTCCTCTCGCCATCCCTCTCGCCATCCCTCTCGCCATCCCTCTCGCCATCCCTCTCGCCATCCCTCTCGCCATCCCTCTTCATAAGATCAAGTGCTTCATAAGATCAAGTTTATTCCTACAAATCAGTCATTTTTTGCTGTACATACCGGTTTCACAGTTCTATCAGACTGAACATATTTTATAGGAGAACATTTTAAATGTTTGGAGATATCTAATAAAGCCATGTAAAACTAGTGCAAATGAAACAATGCCTTTTTTATAGGTTTTCTGAATGTTATATTTAAACGTTATTTAATATGTTGTAATCGGAAAATAGAGTTCAAAGATGTCAATACATTGTTTTCTCCGGTGTCAGATGAAAATTTGAAATTATAAAGTCTTATATAGTAAAAGTAACCGTGATTTTTGTGAATAAAATTGAGACCGCGGTGAAAATCGCGGTATCGATGAACTCGGGTAGAAACATGGGCATTATACGTTTCAAAGAAATATTTGCCTGTATTTTACAACTTGTCACCAGCCAATTGCTACATCACGACATCGCCGAGCTTCATCAACCACATCAACCACTTAACGCGTTGCGCATTTCCTCTGAAATGAACGCTACACGGACAGCACGCCCCTGCCCTCCATCGCAATCACTTACCTCCGTCTTGAAGACGGCCTCTCCGCGCTCGCCAATGCCGCCGCGTGCGCCGTCCACCCTCTACTAACTGTCGCCGTCAGCGCCGTCCGTACGCTTTCGTCCCTTCGGTCGCCACGCAGTGCAACCATCCACCTACACGTCGCGCGCGCTGGCCCGCCTTTGTTGCCACGGTCGCCGCCCCCGCCCCCGCCCTCGCCTCCGCCTACGCCGTCCACTCAGTTTCGAAAGCGAACGCGCGGGCGCGCTGCGCTTGGCGGAGCGCGCGACGAAGCGGCCACTGCCCAGGTAGCGCCGAGGAGGCGGAGACGGACGATGGCCATGGAGGTGACGAGGTTCAGGGCGGTGCGAAGAATGGCGAGAGAGATGGTGAGAGAGATCGTGAAAGAGATGGAGAGAGGGACGGTGGGAGGGACTGGGGTGAGAGGGACAATGGGAGGGACGGCGGGAGGGACTGTGGGAGAGACTGTGGGAGGGACTGTGGGAGGGACTGTGGGAGGGACTGTGGGAGGGACTGTGAGAGACTGTGGGAGGGACTGAGGAAGGACTGTGGGAGGGACTGTGGGAGGGACTGGGAGAGGGACTGTGGGAGGGACTGTGGGAGGGACTGTGGGGGAGACTGTAGAAGGACTGTGGGAGGACTGTGGGAGGGACGGTGGGGAGGGACACGGTGGGAAGGGACGGTGGGAGGGAGGGACGGTGGGAGGGACGGTGGAGGGACTGTGGGTGGGACGGTGGGGGACGGTGGGAGGACGGTGGGAAGGACGGTGGGAGGACGGTGGGAGGGACGGTGGGAGGGACAGTGGGAGGGACAGGTGGGAGGGGGACAGTGGGAGGACGGTGGGAGGGACGGTGGGAGGGACGGTGGAAGGGACTGGGAGAGGGACTGGGAGAGGGACTGGGAGAGGGACTGGGAGAGGGACTGGGAGAGGGACTGGGAGAGGGACTGGGAGAGGGACTGTGGGAGGGACTGGGAGGGGGACTGTGGGAGGGACTGTGGGAGGGACTGTGGGAGGGACTGTGGGAGACTCTGTGGGAGGGACGGCGGGAGGGACTGTGGGAGGGACGGTGGGAGGGACGGTGGGAGGGACGGCGGGAGGGACTGTGGGAGGGACGGTGGGACGGTGGGAGCGTCTCTGGCGGGGCAGGTAGCAGGGGCGGACATTTGGCGGTGATAGTGGAAGGGGCGGGGGCTGTCTTAGGAATGGAGACGGCGTGGCGGGGGCTGTGGTGGGAGCGGGGGCGGAGAAGACGGCGAGCCAGGTAGCGCAGTCAAATGGTGGAAAATGTTATCAATTGAAGTTTAAACGCGGGGGCGGGACAAGAGATTCCTTGAGGTGCTGTGCAGGTAGTACAAGCAATTCATGCCCCTAATGGTAGTGGTACGGGCAGTGGAATACATTAATACCACACTCACTACAGTCATAACAGATGTTTAAAGTGTTGTCCCCAACACCTTTTTCCCAGCTATCTGTTTACTACCAACATAAATGCAATTTTAAAAGGAGACCCTTACTCGACCCAGTGCGGAGAGACTTTACTGGCTCACCATATTTGTTTGCGGGCCGCCCAAAATGAAGCCAGGGGCCGCATGCGGCCCCCGGGCCTCGCGTTGTATACTGCCGCTTTAGGAGCAAGAAATGGGCGCGTGGAAGTGGTTACACGGCAACAGATGTGACAACAGGAGAGGCAGTGTCGGTGACTGCGGAGCGGGGCGGGGCGGAGAAGTGAGGGGTGGTGAGAGGCGGGGAGAGTCGGTGAGGGACGGCGAGGGGCGGTGAGGGGCGGTGATGGGCGGCGAGGGCCGGTGAGGGGCTGTGAGGTGTGGTGAGGGGCGGGGCGGAGCGGAGCGAGTGTCGGCGGGAAGGTAACCACGGTGATGGCGATGTCGAAGGCAGCAGCCAGCACGGCGAGTGCACTCAGAAAGCGGGAGTGTCCCCGCGCCGGTATTTTCGGAGTTTCACGGCGAGCGCGTTCTCGAAAGCACTCCTCCGCTATTCGGCTCAGCGGACCGGAGTCCCTGCACGCAACAGCTCGCGGTGGAAGACGTGCACTGACACAGTCCAGGCGGAGGAGAGGAGGCGCCACGCAATTCGCGATGGCTGACAGTGAGCCTTCAAGCCTCTTGGCGTATGGCTCCACCCCCGTGACTGATTTCATAAAAGGTAACAGAGTTGTACAAGGACTCTCCGAGTAGAGGAGCACATTTGCACACTGAACGAGATTGCTGAATATTTCGTAATTTTTTGACTAAGTACGTGAATGATCGTTGAAAACCCAAGTTAATTACTTCACATATTATTTCCTTTAAAATCGTAGTTTTCCTTTAAAATCCTATCATTTTTTGCAGCTGTTTGAAAAAGAAAAGCTCAGACAGGCGGAGTTAGCTAGTTGCGGTGAGGGTAATGCGTCATGTTGGCCACGCGTCTCTCTACCCTCCAAGCGTAATAATTAAACTAGGTCCAGGCATAGGAGACAACGTCAGCTAGTCGGCAAAGTCGAACATTCGATCCAAAAATGCAAAATAGGAACTTAAATTATTTTTTCTATTATTCTGTTTTAAGTTGTGTTTGTACAATTGGTAGTTCAGAATTAACAGTAGATTGTTGTTCAAATGTAATTCAGCCTGTAGATTACTATCTTGGACGACCTATGTAGCATCGATGTTTTTGCAACCACAGCCGTTCTGGGTGAAATGAAATACTGAAATCTAGTTCAAAGTTCAATGTATTTCCTTGTTTTTGTCTCATCGAAATCGAGAACAAGCAACATCTTATAATATCTTGATGGCTGTTGTTATTATTCTATTACTTGTTATTATTTAGTTCCCATCTGAAAACAATTTAGATAGATTTCAGTAAACCCTTTTTTCGTTTCTACCCTTTCTGAAATATTTACATTTAATCCAGAACATTTAAAATATAATTATATTCAAGAGTCTTTAAAGAATATTTTAATAAAGAATTCTAATAAAGGTTAGCATAAAGCTTTATAAGTGAGATGTTATCATTTAATGTGACACAGTTTTCAAACCATGAGACTCTAAGCTCTCTTAACCCTTGTAGCAAAGCCCAACATTCCGGAAGGATCCGGGACAGTTGGTCACTGCGCTCATAAATAACGCGCTCTGAAATTGCGGGCGTCGCCGCGAGCGACGCGAAGCCACGCACCGCGCGCGTTTGCACGAGCGATTAAATTGCAGTGCGCGCGCTACGGCTGTGAAGCTGCTCCGCGGAGGCGACCCACTCCCACCCACAGATTGCTCCCCCTCCGCCGCCCCCGCCGCCCCCGCCGCCCCCGCCGCCCCCGCCGCCCCCGCCGCCCCCGCCGCCCCCGCCGCCCCCGCCGCCCCCGCCGCCCCCGCCGCCCCCGCCGCTCCCGCCGCCCCCGCCGCTCCCGCCGCCCCCGCCGCCCCCGCCGCCCCCGCCGCCCCCGCCGCCCCCGCCGCCCCCGCCGCCCACCGCCGACGCGGTCCGGCGCCCCGCGACCCCTCCCCCACTATCCCGGGCCCTCGCCATCCGCGTCCTTCCATGACCTGCCACCCCCGCGCCCCCCGTCACTTCGCTGCCCTGCCACCACCGCCGCCCTGTCGCCTCCGCGGCCCGCGCCACCCCAGCAGCCCCTGCTGGCTCTTCCGACCCCGCCGCCCCAGACCCCGCCGCCGACCTCTGCCCCCTTGCTGCCCCCGCCACCCGCCCATTCCACCACCCCCACCGCCCTCCGCCACACCAGCCACTCCCACCGTTCTCACAGCTCTCACCAGGTACGCCGCCCCGACTCTTCCGCCGTTCCGTTTTCCGGGCTTTGCCGCTCCTGTCTTACCAGTCGCCCCCGCCTTAGTACTCACATCACCCTTCTCCATCACCCTACGTCGCTTCGCTCACCCCACTTCACATCAGCCGTCCTCGCCTCCCTGTCTGGCGGCCTTTCCACCCGTCCCTTCGCCGCGTATTGCCGACTTTGCCTCCCTCAGCATCTGACTTCCCTGCCGCCCCCACCCTGGACACCACGTCCCCCCTCACCACCTGTCCCTTCCACTGTCACCACCCTCAACCGTCTCCCCTTCCACCCCTTCTGTTCCCCCATTTTCCCACGGCTTCCTCCATCCCCAATCTCACCCACCCCGCCCCCACCACCAACCTTTAGCCGCCCTAGCCGCTCCACGGAGGCGGTCCGCGGTCGGCAGAAGAGGCCGCGTCAAACGCCACGAATTTATGGGCGCTGTTTGCCATGCAAAATAGCCCGCCGCACGCTCTGAGCGACTCCCGCGCGCGGCGGGCGCCGGCCATTGGAACCGCGGCCCCGCGCGCGTCGATATACATGCGCGAGCGCAAATTAAAGATCGGAGATGGACTTAATTACAGGAGGTCGCGAGTGGCCAGGGGGCGGTGGAAAACGTCCGGCGAGCGGCCAGTGGCTGGCGAAATCGGTGGGCGTGGGAGAGAGAGGGAAATATAAAGGTCGAAGAGCGACGGATGCTGAATGACGGATCAAAGGAAGGGGATGTGGGTTGAGTCGGAGGTGGACGCAAAAGCACAGGGTATGACGAATGACAGGTGATGTGAAGCCCGTGGATAAGAGAGAGCCTGCAGCGTTGAGTCTGCGGGGTAAAAGGTAATCTGTCAGGTGTTGGATGTGGGTCGATGTGGTGTCTGTGTGGCATTTGAGGTATGTTTATGATGTATTGAGTGAGTATGTGCAGATGTGTTGGAGACGTCGGTGTATTGGAGAGAGATCGGTGTGTTGGGGAGAGATCGGTGTGTTGGGGAGAGATAGGTGTGTTGGGGAGAGATCGGTGTGTTGGTGAGAGATCGGTGTGTTGGGGAGAGATCTGTGTGTTGGGGAGAGATCGATGTGTTGCGGGGGAAAGACGGTGTGTTGGGGGTGTCGGCATGCAGGGGCAGTACGGTGTGCGGAAATCTGCATTGAGAGCATGTACCGAACGGGATTCAAAGAGAGGGGCAGGAAACCGAGGCGAGCAAGCCGGCGCGCGGCATTTTGTGGGAGGCGTGGCGGTGCGTGGTGTGGTGTGGCGATGCGTGATGTGGCGTGGCGTGGCGAGGCATGGCGGGGCTTGGCTTAGGGGGGCGTGGTATGGAAGGGAGTGGCATGGAGGGGCGTGGCATGGAGGAGCGTGGCATGGAGGGGAATGGCATAGAGGGGAATGCAGGAGAATAAAGGAGCGTGGAGGGGTCATGGAGAGGCGTGGCATGGAGGGGCGTGGCTTGGAGGGGCTTGGAGGGGCGTGGCATGGAGAGGCGTGGCATGGAGGGGCGTGGCATGGAGAGGCGTGGCATAAAGGGGAATGCAGGGGAATGAAGGAGCGTGGAGGGCTCATGGAGAGGCGTGGCGGATCGTGGTGAGGCGTGGGGGCGTGGCGGGGAGTGGTGGGGCGTGATGTGGCGTGGCGTGGCGGAGCGTCGTGTGGCGGAGCGTGGCGGAGCGTGGCGTGGCGGGGCGGGGCGGGGCGGGGCGGTGAGTGGTGGGGCGGGGCGTGGCGGCGAGTGGCGGCGAGTGGGGGGCGTGGCGGCGAGTGGTGCGTCGTGGTGCGGGAGCAGGGCGTGGCGGGGCGTGGCGGAGCCGCAGCCGGACGGCAGGTGTTGGTGACGGCGCGGAGCGACCAGCGTGTGTGGCGGCGTGGGGGAGGGGGCGGAGAGGCCGAGCTGGGTTGGGGGCTGTCAGGTCGACGTGTGCGGTTTCGGTGTTCGTTCTACTGGGTCGACCGAGCCAAAACTTTGTTGCGAGTTGCCCCAGAGGTGAAGAGGTAATTTGTTCTCGATTACACCGCGCGTGCGTTGATCAGTAGTTTTAATTATCAGAATTAATTGGAAATATAACATGTATGACTAAATAAATAATTACAGAACACGGTTTTGTGGCTTCATAAATATTTAATGTTTAGTCATTAGTATTAATCAATGTTCAACAAAAATATGAATTATATGACCAAGATCAGAAAACAATGTATTAAGATGATGTGAATACCTGCTACGAGTACTCTCGTCTTTCCTGATTTACAGGAATGGGCAGGAGAAGATAGGGGAGCCTCGTGAGATTAGAAATCGAACAGACGATAAATGGATATAAGTTGAAGTAAAATTCTCATCTTTCAATTTGGAATAAGAAAGAATGACATGGATATTACCCTAAAACAACCCGAGTTCAAAATCTTAGGAAAGGATGTTAGAAAGAAGGAAAATATATTTGCGCGATCATATGTGTGTGTGTCTTTGAGCTCGTATGTATTCTGTGAGTATATATGTATGTGTATGTATGTAAGTATGTTTGTGTATATGTGTGTATGTTTGTATTATGTGCGTATGTTTGTATGTGTGTGTGTGTGTGTGTGTGTGTGTGTGTTAGTGAATGTGAGCAAGTGTGTTTGTTTGAGTCTGTGAAACGTTCAGATGGCATAAAAGTACCGTGCTGTATTTCCTTTATTTCTCAATAGTCGTCTTGAAAGTCTAAGAGCTTTATACTTATGATAATAGTCAGCTTTGAAGGAAGAAAGAAATGAAATGAGGAGTTAAAGAATATCCGCTTTCTTTTCTGCTTGGCGAGCAACATCATCACTTAATTACCTTCGTCTTTCCTGATTGTATTTGAAAGAGGTACGTGCGGATAGATTTGACGTGTCAGAGGCCACCCATGGCGATTTACGTGAATACACCCGTAAAAAAAGAATTTTATCGAAGGTAGTGGGAAAACATATTCGATTACGCTGAACTGCAACTGGTGACAAGTGCAAATACTAGTAACAAAGTGCTCTCCCATGAGTACGTTGTGACTCCTTTTGCAACCGTTTCCCCGAGGGTGGAAGGATATGATTGAAGATGTAGTATTATCGACTAATAATAATGATTATTGTTATTTTTGATTTTCGTACCATCACTAATGTGTTTTGGCATTTTCAATTTTTATCAATCTCCGCATCTATTTCTTTACCTTTATAACATCGTGCCTCCGCTCGCATGATTTCTGACTTGTCCACAGACAAATGGTTCAATCTCGATAACACCCATTTGGCTCTGCTCCATATCAAATTTTTTACGCATTACTTACTTGTTGCTATTTTACTTTGTTCTCTTTCCTCTTTTTTCCCCTGCAACTTTGAACTCTCAGTAACCCTCTTTCCCTGTTGCCTATTCATCCTCATCTACCATTTCCACCTGCACACTTTTTCCTCATTTCAGGAAAGAACTCTTCCTTCTCGGCAACCTCCCATATTGCACGGGCCACGAAACACTTGCACCCTTTCGCCCATTTTCCACCTCACCCTGCCTGTGTATTCACTTCGCTTTCCTCCCTCCCCTGCCATTAAGCTGCCTCCCGGTCATCGCCTCTCCCCCTCGGCCTGCTTCCGGCGCCCGCCGCCGCGCCCGCCGTCCCCGCCTGATGCGTGACTCGGCACCCGCCGCCACCGCCGCCGCACAGTGGGTCGAAATGACACCACCTACACAGTCATTCGGTGGTGGGTGATTAGTAATTCCGGGCGCGACAACAACTGAGATCATTATTCCCGTAAAAGTTTAGTGCATGTTTTGTTGTGAGAAGTGGCGGTAATCATTCTCAACTGGAAGGAGAGATCCCGCGCCGACCTACAGTCAGCTAGTAGTCTTTTCCCCGACCAGATATCTCCCACCAGTGGGGCACCGCCCCAGCCGGGACAAGCTCTAAGCTCCCGAGAGGTCTCCCGGTATGTGTGTTAGTGTAGTGCGTGTACGAATCTCGTAAGTGTAAGTAAGGTGTGATGATAGGACAGGAAATGGGAAGGAAAGATCGCGCGCGGTCCGTGGCCCGTTTTTTAAGGTACTGCTCCAGCATTTGCCTGGTATTGATAAAAAAAACACGCCAAACTACCGATCAGAGCAATCGACCGCTAGAATTCGTTTCCAGAGAGCAGCTGATTTCAACCTAGCTATCTAGGTAGTGTCGCAAATCTTGCCACCGTTGGGAGTGGAAACACAGGACCTTCCGGTCAAAGGGACTGCAGTGACATCAATTGATACCTTGAGACACCTCTCCCGGTGCGCCACATTTAGGTAGCTCCAAAATTTTTATTCACAAGTCTGAGTGCATCCCGTTTCACACCCAACCCTAAGGGAAAAATTTCCCAGGATCACCAGGAAATTGAACCCTAGTCCTCCGGATTTGGACCTCCAGATTGTAGTTAGCTAGGCTAACCCCATCACTACAGAAGTGGTTAGAAATACTAAATACTCCCTTATTTCCGTTAAGGTGCATCAGAGAGGCTTGGTTGCTAGCCCCTACACTACGAAGGCGGTCGGTAATAACGTTAAATAGGAATAGTTTGTATTGACAGGGGTGTATACTGTATTGTAGTGTCATCGATTACAAGGAGACATACGGAACAATTTTTTTTAACGAAGTATAACAGTGTCTTAAAGAAAAAGATGTAATGGGAATTTAATATGGAAATGGAAAAATAGGGAAGAGTATGGAGTTTAACTTGCGGGAGTTCTCGCACGGGTACTCTAGTACTCAATTATTTCCGTTAAGGTGCATCAGCGAGGCGTATTTGCTGGCCTCTACACTACGGAGGCGGTCAGAAATTCTAATACACCATTATTTCCGTTCCATCAGAGAGGCATGTTCGCTAGCCCGACCACTACGGAGGTGGTCAGAAATACTAAATACTCTCTTATTTCCGTTATGGTACATCAGAGAGGCATGTTTGCTAGCTCCTACACTACGGAGGCAGTCAGAAATACTAAATACTCTCTTATTTCCGTTAAGATGCATCTGAAAGGCATGTTTGCTAGACCCTCTACTACGGAGGTGGTCAGAAATACTAAATACTCCCTTATTTCCGCTATGGTACATCAGAGAGGCATGTTTGATAGCTCCTACACTACGGAGGCAATCAGAAATACTAAATACTACCCTAATTTCAGTTATGGTACATCAGAGAGGCATGTTTGCTCGCTCCTACACTACGTAGGCAGTCAGAAATACTAAATACTCCCTTATTTCCGTTAAAATGCTTCAGAGAGACTTCTCTCTCTGAAAGGCAAGTGTATCCTTTTGGCGCCTTCGGGCCCAGTGTGCGCGGGCGGCGCGGCCCCGGCGCCGGAGTTGCGTCCGCAGAGGCCCCTCTGTCGCAGCCGCTCGGCACACAATGGGCGGCGGATGTTTTGTTTCGCGGACACACCACGCTAACGTGTTTTCTTGCCGCGAGAAAACGGCTACATAAATTGTGGCGGTGCGCGCTCTTTCTGCCAACGGATGAAATCGTGAATCATGAGATCTTCTCCCCCTCACCTTGCAGATTGCTTTGGGCGGTACGCAGGCCGTGAATAATGGGGAGATTCTACGTTTCCAGGCTCCTCCGAAAATCGAATTCCCATGTCGTGGGTAGTTCATATCTGTTCTGATTCTCAACTGTGTAGGATACATTAACTTTTGTTCAGTAATTTATCATTGCAAGGGAAGATACTAATGTCCATTTTCTACTATTTCACGTCGACGAACATTAATTTTATTTCCTCTTTATCATGTCAGCAGAGAGACCTTTTCGTAATATGCGAATCGACAATAAATCATTTGGAAATTCAAGTGATGTTTTCAGTATTGGTTGAAAATGAGCTATGGAAGCGCTGTACAATCTCTGGGATTATCAGATACACTGAAATTGCCTTGGCATATTTTCTGGAAAAAATGTTTTTCTCGTTTCATTTTTACGTCTTTATTAATATCTTCTAATGAATTATACAAATGTTGTAATCATCACTATTCTACTCCTCATTGAACACTTATGACCCTACGATAATACATGTGGAGAAAAGTATGCGAAAAAATACAATTTTAATATAAACTAATACGTTTTATTCAAACGTAATTTTATAAAAAGCTTAGAGAATTGACACCGTGTAATCAAAACGACTGTAACATACACCTCAGCATGGCGTGAGTAATCGCTTTGGATCTAGTCGCAGACGCATTCGTTCAAATTATTTTGCGTTTTTTAATCATTGTATATCATCATCATTTAATTACCCAAAAGTACCCGTACACACTACTCACGCAATCTTTATTGATCCTAGGGATCACAATCAAGCTTGGCGCTACATGTTCAAATCTCAGTCGTTCAAAAGTCCGATTTCCGAACGAACCGAGCGGAGCCGGTGAAGCCTGGGCAAGAAAAAGTGCGCGATTTATGGGAGTAATAATTCGCATTTAATTGTGGACGCAAGAAGATCCACCACAGCGAAGTACCTTGCAAGCAGCGCCATCCAGTTTCTCTTCCCGGGCATCGTTGATAGCCCCGCTTTCTCGTCCCGCCGCGCCGCGGACAGCGGGGGCTCCGTCCGCTAGAGGTCGCGGGCCGCGCTGGCGGACGGGCAGGCCGGCGTCCGCCGATGGCCTATCAGGGAAACCCACCCAGCCCACGCCTTCTCCCTCGCCGCCCCCGCCCCGCCGCCGCCAAAACACCCCAAGGCCGGCGGAAGGCGGATATGCGTAATTCTCCTTAATGAGCCCGAGGAAACGCAGCTTACCTGCTGAGGTGGACGCGCTGGAACCAAAGTCTGGTGACGAATTTACAAGTACGTAGGCGCTGTGCTTGGATGTTAACCGTGCGTGTGGAATATATGATAAGGCATCCACTGGAGGAGTTGGAATTGATGGAAACATATTCTGTCTTACGGGACCTCAATTGTTTTGGATGAAGCAAGCAAGGGTCCAAGGGTGATCAAAAATGACCGTTCTGAAATCATAGTGTTTGTAATCCATGCTTTGTTTTGCAATCTATCCTATCGGATGTAACGTTTTTACCAAGCGTTACAGATTTAGATCTCATATGGCCCGTCAACTTCAACCAACCACCGTTTCTTTTACACCAGCCGCTTCCTTCGAGTTAACCATAGGCATATAGCAGCTAAGCACATTTTTAGATGAAGATTCGAACGGACGCTAGTCATGTGTACACTTAGGCCAGGAGTGTACAATGTCTTAGCGATAACGACTAAATAGATATCTGTCATACAGGAGAGAAAGACTTGCTTACATATTTCGATAAGAATGTTTCGATCTATTGAAGAAATAAAATTCGCAAGTTAAAGTACACAAAGAAACAATGACAAAGGTATGAGATCCCCAGTTCGGGACCATGCCAATTAATAGGTTAAAGAACGTTAATGGTAAAACAAATTTTATTCATTTCGTTTTTTTAAACTAAGTAGGATTTTACTTAATTAAAATTTTTCCTCTACGTAATATTTTTTTTCAAAAACCATACTGCCACAAAACAAACATGGTTAGAGTTGGGGCTAAAATATCTCCGAACTGACAATCTTGTCACAAAGTGACGAAATAACCACCCCGAGTGCAAACGCGAACAGCCAGGAACTCCCGCGACCTCTAAAGCACTTCCGCGGCTTCAGTCATGCTATACACCGCGCTAATTCGTCTCCGATTATCAGCGTCCTCTCAATAAAGCTCGACCAAATCGATCGACCGACCCGCTGTGACCAGAACCAACCATCCGGGAGTTCATAACACCGCCTCGTTACACCATCTAGGACCAACAACGTATTAAATTTTCAGTCTTCTTCATCCTCACATCCAATACATTGCTGTTTGTAGAGTATGAATCAGCGGTACACAAAAATATAAGATAGAAAAAATTAATATAGTAAATTTTTGGGGGCTTAGAAAAATTAATCATGCTGCATCCTCCTTTGCAATATTTAGCTTTAGTTCACTATTGGTAAGTTCACTACACTCCTTCTCGAAGTATTTCAAATCATATACGCTTGAGAACTGTAAACGAAAAATGAGTAAAACAAGAAGTGTCAAATTACGAATAACCAGATTTCACATAGAAAGGTCTGTGTATGTCCTTCGGTAATGACGTAAGAAAACTGAATAAGTAGAACATTCCTTGCTTAGTTATGGGTTCTTTCTCTATTGTTCTTCAGTGTTTCCTTGGAAGTGTAGCATGACAGTTCAATTGTTTCCAAACTGTAGGTTTTAAAATGATTATGTATTATGTTATTAAAAGACTTTTAAAACGTGTTTTATATTGTTTATTTAAAGTTTGTTTCTAACAAAAAAGGTCATCGTTTTAAACGTTTATTACAAATGTAATCAATGGTATTAAGCTGTCAGACGTTTCATAGTATTGCTTAAAATTATCCGTTATTGGTTATTTTTCTGTTTCCTGGAATTTTATAATTTGGCCACTTCCAGTGATCAAATGCACATCGAATGAATTCCATTCATTCTACTTGTAGGCATACACAGGATACGAATCTCTTGAAGCCAGAAATCTGATATAAATCAGAGTAATTTCGTATTTCCTAATCAGCAAATACCAAGTGAAGAAGTGAGAAACTGAACTTCAAGTGAAGCTCCGTGCGAAAATAATGTTCCATTGAAGTCTTTATGTTTATTATTTCCAGTCTTCAATTAATTTTCTACCACATCGAACTAGCTTCCTTCTCTTTGTGTAGATGTGCATACAACCAGCTAAAAAACGATGATCTAATGTACACATTAGTAGCCTCTTATTCGGCCATCGGCAAACATGAAGCGAACAAGTAAATACTTGGATAGTGTGCTCGCCCTCGTCTGTGTTTATCCTTTTATCAACGCGGCGGCCGCCGGGCGTCGCGTTGGGTGGGAGGTAATTAACCAGAGGGCCCTTGGGATCCGCGCTCAATAGATCGGCTAATTTGCTGGGGAACGCTATGATCGTGCAACGAATGATAGGGCCGCCGCCATGAGACTTGGCTCCTCCGAGGGGGCGGGCCGCGCCCACCCTGGGCCGTCTGAGGCGGCCGTTAAGTTGGGCTCAAGCAACTGGGCCCACTCACTGGATCGGAGGGGCGGGGTGGGCCGAGCAAATTCTCGGCTTGCGTTGACCCTCGTCGTAAATCTTCATTTGCTGGTGGGACAATTCCAGTGTTGGGAGACAGAGGGGAGATAATGTAGGTAGACAATGTTGTTTGTTAAAGGGGCTAGAGAATTTTCGTGAAAATTAGTTATCAAATGGGAAGAACAGAAATTAGAGGTAAGATTTGCTTTTAGTTTAGATTACGTAGGCGACTGGATTGCAATACATTACCAGTATCTACGATAAGATTTATTTGAATATAGCCTTTTATCATTAATATAATATTAGTTTTTATTAATTTCATAACTCTTACTTACATATTTATATTCACGTGTATGTTCCGCTACGTAGAGAAATGTAAATTACTAGAGGTATGAGTTTTTTAACAATAATTAATTAACCTGCTCTTCTTTACAGAATCTTTCAAGAATTTTATGATTTTGAGATGATAGTGCATCTAGCAAAACAGTATAAAAACTATTTAGCAAGCCTGATAATAAATCCGTACCTAAATAGTGCATTTAACATGAATTACCACTTATGTATTCACAAAATTTTAAAGTCCCGATTAACTCAAAATAAATATCACATATTTTTACCGATACATGCTGACAAGTATCAATAAAAAATAATGTTCTTGCAATAAAATACGTAATTTTAAACTTATGGGTAAAATTATTCGAGTTCTGTCTGTGAAAGAACTGATGAAACTTGATACTATTTTATCGCTTAACGTAAAACTCAAACCATTTAAACGTGTCAATAGTTTCAATTAACCGTTACAATAGTAAGTTACAAGTGCCCACGTTACGTCATACAGGTTTTGCGAATACTTTTTCCCAACACATGGTCTGTGCAAGATGTTTCGCACAGGATTTGCAATGGTTTGCACACTATTAGTTAGAACCAAAACATTAACTGTATCACACACGAAATGCAAACACTAGGCACCGTGTTTGACGCATGGACACTTCATGCAAAACAAAATCGAAATTCACGTAATAAAAGTAATATTAAAATTGTGGCTGTTGTGCACACAAATTGTGGGTGTGTTCAGCCAGCTCCACACATTCGGTATTCGGCGAGTAGAGAGCGACCGCACGCCGAATTCCGAGTAGTGTGGATGGTTTGTGGCTGTTCGGTATTCGGCGAGTAGAGAGCGACCGCACGCCGAATTCCGAGTAGTGTGGATGGTTTGCTTTCTATTTGCCTAGCGACGAATATTCGGTACTCGCATTAAGGCAGCTCCACACATTCGGTATTCGGCGAGTAGAGAGCGACCGCACGCCGAATTCCGAGTAGTGTGGAGTAGAGAGCGACCGCACGCCGAATTCCGAGTAGTGTGGATGGTTTGCTTTCTATTTGCCTAGCGACGAATATTCGGTACTCGCATTAAGGCAGCTCCACACATTCGGTATTCGGCGAGTAGAGAGCGACCGCACGCCGAATTCCGAGTAGTGTGGATGGTTTGCTTTCTATTTGCCTAGCGACGAACATTCGGTACTCGCATTAAGGCAGCTCCACACATTCCGTATTCGGCGAGTAGAGAGCGACCGCACGCCGAATCCCGAGTAGCATGGGTTTCTTGCCATTTACCGCGCGCTCTGAGCTCCTGACCGGTCTCCTGGCATGTATGGTAGTGTGTAGTGCATGCTAGTGTAAGTGTGTGTAAGGGAAGAGGATATGACAAAGAAGAGGTAGGAAAGATCGCTCACGGTCCGTGGCCCGTGTGTTACGGTACTGCTCCGGCGTTCGCCTGGTTTTGATCGGAGAAACCACGGAAAACTACCTATCAGAGCAGCCCGCCATTAGAACTCTTCTCCATACCGTGACTAAATTTGACCAAACTGATATCGACAAGCTAGTATAAAACCTAGGATATCCCGGTCAGAGGGACTGCAGTAACATCAGTTGATGCCCTGAGCCACTCTCCCGGTACAAAACGTGTCGTCTTTTGAACACATCAAAACAAGCAAACATCCGCGGAGCACATCAGCTGCTCAGGATTCTGCGAACAGTAGCTGGCTGCTAGGTGAATGCCAAACGTATAAAACCTTCTTTACACGTTTGTGAGAGAATTGATGCTACTGTGACTTCGTGGGAACACAACAGCAACGTTACACAACCTTAAGACCGTTTCATTGGCTAACTTTCAACACGCACATCCAAACGTGCCCTTGCTTCCAATGAACCGTTTGAGAAAAATATTGTACTTTTGATCGTGTCGCAGAGCTGCAACACACTCCACACACTGCGAACAGACGGCAAACAAGGCGGAGCTTCCTTCCGCGCGTGGTGCGGTCGCCGGACGGCGCGAGGGCCCGCGAGGGAGAGCGCATCGACCTCGCATTCTGAGAGTTCCCAGCGCGGAACCGGCTTCGGGTCGTCTCCGTGAATGTGGTTTCTCTCGGAGATTTCCCTCGCCTCGCCTGACGTAAGCTGGACAAAGTGCATCTTCACTCAAAAATATACCTACATCCGGTACGGTTAAACGTTCAATAGATTCGTTTAAGTTGATCTTAGCGGTATATGCTTTGACGATTTTGGTGCCGATGTCACCATAGTGTGGCCATAGTGAGTCTCGCCACGTAAAATAAGGCAAATTCAATTCAATTCAATAGTTTCCTTTACGTTTACTCTGACGTAAACTGGACAAAGCGCATCTTCACTCAAAAGTACATGTGCATCAGGTACGGTTAAAAGTTGAATAGATTCGTTTAAGCTGATCTTAGCTGCCGATACTTTGACGATCTCATATTTTTTTACGTTTACCCTGACGGAAGCTGGACAAAACGCATCTTCATTGAAAAGTATATCTGCATCCAGTACGGTTCAAAGTTCAATAGATTCGTTTAAGTTGATCTTACCTGAAAATGTTTTGACGACTTCGGTGCTGATCTCACCATAGTTTCCTTTACGTTTACCCTGACGTAAGCTGGACAAAGCGCATCTTCACTCAAAAATGTACCTACATTCGGTACGGTTAAAAGTTCAATAGATTCGTTTAAGTTGATCTTACCTAAAAATGATTCGACGATTTCGGTGCCGATCTCACCATAGTTTCATTTACACCAGTCTCTCTGTCCAACTTAACCATATCAATATTGCAAGTAAGGGTGGCTTTAGGAATAGATTCGAACCGATTCAAGTGATACTTACAATAATAATAAGAGTATTATAATCGACTTAATTTTTCTTCGTCCAAAAAAAACCATAGTCCGGTTTTGTGGAAAGCTATGTCTAGTGTAACCCTGAAGAATACATTTTCAGCTTTGGATTTGTATTTTATGCAATTCTTATTTTAATTATAGCATGCATAATAATCATTCAATTATGATCGGAAAGAAATCTTAGCAATAATATTCAAGTTCATTTTGTTTCAAATTTTGAATCCAATCGCATCATTGAACAAGATATTTAAGATATTACACTTTGCCCTCGGAATTTATTTTTCTGAACTTCAATACACCTGATTGCACTGTACTCAGCAGAGAATGTAAATTGACGTTAATTGTGGACGTTATTTAAATTATTCTCTTACTCTCTCTGTTATTCTTTTACTTCTCTTACTGTTACCTACTAATTTTTTACTAGTCTGTAAATAATGAAAGTGTAATAGAAGTCTAATAATAATATCAATGTACGACTGTGGCATAACCGTTAATTATTTTAATTCTGCTTGAAAGTTTGAAAGCGTACGAATAGTGGAAATAGGTTACTGACCTACCACTCTCCAGAACTCGTAATGTTCAGTTTTTTCTTCTCAGTAGGTACCATTGAATTAAGCCCAATTGCTACGACGGGTATATGCAGCTCAAGCATAGCGTGAATGAAAGAACCGGATCCTAATAATCATAATCGCACCCGATGTTGTAGTCAATTCCACAGGCCCAGCGGAGACCTTCACCGTTTGCTCATTTTCGGCTGCGAATGACCCATTCGCCCAAATTGCCTTATCTTTCATCGGGCGCGCGGATCAAAGGGCAGCGACACGCGGGAACGTCTCCTCGCATGAGAAATGACCGCTTAAAGGCGCGGCGGAGGATCCGCTGACCGCTAACTGTTCGCTGCCCACGTGTGCGGCGCCGCGGGGAGCGGAGGCTCTCGAGGTGCGATCGATCGCGCGGAGGTCGCGTCTGCCCTCGCCAACGCGGCCTCCGCCACACACGGCCACACTGCGAACACGAGCACGGCTCTAATCAACAACCGGGAGCGGTAGCTCAGTGCATCAACTGATGTCACTGCGGCGCCTCTCACCGGGAGGTCCTAGGTTCCCACTCCTCACGGCGGCAGGATTTTCGACACTAGCTTTTCAGCTAGGTCGAATTCAGTCGCTGTCTGGAGGAGCATTTTAGCGGCCGGGTGCTCTGATCGGTAGTTTTTCGTGGTTTCTACGATCAACACCACGCGAATGCCGGAGCAGTAACCTAACAAACGGGCCACGGATCGCGCGCGATTTGTCCTTCCTCTTCCTTGTCCTATCCTCTTCCCTTACACACACACTCTCACACTAACATGCCCTGCACTACCACATATTCCGGGAGACCGTTCGAGAGCTTAGAGCTTGTCCCGGGTGGGGAGGTGCCCCGCTGGTGGGAGAGTCCTGGTTAAGGGGAAAACCCCACTAGCCGACGGTAGGTCGGCGCCGGATCTCGCCATCCAGCGGGGGAAGATTACCGCCATCTCCCGAGAAAAACATGCACTACACTTACGGGACTAATTACCAAAGCAGTTGACGCGCCCGCAAATTTGTGACGGTTCATAAGTAATAAACAACTTCATTCAGAATTAAACATCAATACAATAATAAACCAAATAGCACGAATATCACACAACTACCAAAACCTAACAGACATACCAGCAGCATTCCATTACAAACTACTAAAAAATCCAACCCACACTCGAATAAAAAATAGATTTCCTTTTGAAGCCTTCCTCAAAATGTTAGCCAACCATGATTAACTCCGAGGTTCTCCCCTAGGGTATCCTCTTCAATGTATAGATTAAGTTAGCTTAGATATTTTAACTAGAATAAGTCTGAAAATACATCTGTAAAATAATTGTACTGTACGATGTAAACCTCCTAAAATTAATAGACGTGTAAAAAAGAAACTAGCACGGCTACGGCCATCCCCACAACCCCGCCGGCCCAATCACATTAACCCTCAACTGAGGAGCGAACATTCAATACGTGACATGTCCACTTCTCTCTTTTGCAATAAAAATGAAAAATATAGCACTAATTTTACATTTTTGCAACACCGTCCTTAACTCTGCGAATAGAGTACTAATTAATGTATTGTAAGACATCTTACATGTCTTTTTGGAAATAAAATTCTAGGTAAAAACAACAGAAGATTACAATTTTTGCCAAATGGACATGTCACCTTTTCAATATTTGCTCCTCGCCAGCCACTGGCCTTATGGTGATATTTTGCCCCCACTCTAATTTCGAAATTGAGCACCCTGCCTATTTTTGAAATGAAAACGTTGGTATGCCATTTAACTTTCAAATAATGTGCTTATCTTTCGACTTGACTAGTACTGTTGGATTTAGTGTAGTTGTTTTGCAGTGGCGTGAGTGAAAATATTTGTTGGGGGTCACATCGGCACCATCACACCAGTTACGCAACTGCCTTTGTAATGACGTTTTAAACGAATATTGTGTCTTGTGCTGCCACGGACCATGGTATTGGTGTCTCTGGATGGTTAAAGAGGAGCTTGAGTGAGCACAGTCATATTCAAGACATACAAAATATGTCCGTCATATTAAGAATTCTTCAAGATGCTGGTATGTCAACATGCCAAACCTCACATGAACAATAATCACTCTTGAACATGCACCTAACTAAGAGAGCTTCGTGAAATCACTTCAATAATGTAGAAGAAATCTATTGCTGGTGTAACCCATAAGTAGCAACGCAAATGAAACGGTGAGCAGTATGTGAGAAAAAATGACTGAAAAAAATATGTGCTATGAATATCAGCCAAACATTTACTCTCTCTTAATGTTAGCAAGCGTGTCCCACAACAGCGCTTAATTTACGCTTGCGCTAATTCAAAAAGTGAAGATTTCTATAGGCACCTCATATTTTCATTTCCAATTCTGCAGAATTATTTGGAATATTGCTATAAGATAATTTTTAGGAGTATTGGTATTTATTTAGCTCATATTTTGCACAGATTGTTTTGAGAATTTTTATAATCAAATCTTACCGTATTTTAAAAATGATTAGATTTTAGTAAGACACACTAAAAAGATAATATTGCGACTTCTCGTATTCTTTTCGCACACAATAGCTCTCATAGTAAAACTAATTATGTACACAATTATTTTTACTATTAAATGAGACCTTTTAATGCATTTCGAGAATACAATTTTAAGTCCAGGCATATGTAATGAACTTTAATTAATTCAGCCATATTCAGCTAGCTGTGATGTATAGTGAACAAATATACATTTCTAGCGTTAAATGTTTATTTTGATTGCACTATTTTTACTTCAGTATTATCATATCATTATATAGAACTAAACATTCAAACTTAATACCTGAAATATTCTCTGAACATCGAGTTGGATAAAATTTATTCAATGACATGAGAATGCCCAATAGTGAAAATAATAAGAGAATCTACCAAGATTTTGAAGATAGGATGATGGTCATATTTCTTTTACAATTAGTTGAATATTCTTGCTCTTGACTGCGGTCTTTAATTTGATTCGGCCAACGAATATGAGGTATTTAAGAATGCTGTTGGAATTCAAATCTAAAACTTTCTAATGAACTAGGAATCTTTTAATAGGTCGGTGACGCTTTCAGTTAGTGACGAATTAAGAATTTTTCTTATAGCGAGGTAGTTGAAATTTATATTTCACACATATCAAAAATAGTAATTGAGAATCATATATGAATCAAAACACACAAAACGTATGAACTAGTAAGTTATTTTAAGTTGCAGATACGTTGTCAATAGCTAAAACATTGAAAGACGGTCATAAAAAATTTCAAAATGTCGATAAAGACATTCTTCTGAACCGTACATCTCTAAATGTAAAAACAAAACTGAAGACGATACTCATCTTGCCCTTTCCTCCCTCTCTCCTTCTCCCGTCCCACCTCGCTCTCTCTCATATACACACACACAAACAAACAAGAACAGACGAGAACTAGTTTAAAAAAAAAACTATTTCTCGCCCAATACGGCATAACATACGTGTTTGTCACTTTTTAAAGAACTGTGGTTTCATGTTTTAATGAGTTTCAAGCGAAAAGAACGAACAGAATAAATTCCTCAAAATTAATATATTCGATGTTATTTCCAGATTACGCTCTGCATTTTATTTCATTTTTGTGATCGCTTGCGGCGTAATGGTATTTGGAATTGAAATAGCATAGCAAAAAGCTTTTAAAGCCGATCGTTCTGACCTAATCAGGCAGACCCGGAAAATAGTAGATTCGTTTTAATTATTTGTGTGTAATGTTCAGTTGAAAATGCACTGACTCGACAATATCGAAAACGAGTTCGTTTAACGCAAAAGCGAAAAGTTTCAACTGAAGATATGATTATTAAAAATGTGTCAAAAATGTAGAGTAAAATATATTAGAAACAAAATACAAGTTTGCAAATGCCCACAGATACCAATTAAAAGCTTATTAAAATATTACGAATATTATACTAACTATTTAAATTATTATTATCGATCATCCTCGAATATTATCACGAAATTAGGTAAAAATATTAGAAATAAATGTAAAATGATATTGATTTAACCACAAAAGCTAGTTTCAGAAAGTCCTGAATAATGATGATAAATTTACACTAGTAGGTTTAAATTTATTGCTTTAAAATGTCTCTGGTACGCGTGCATGCATCATTTATCAGCAGATTAGTATATTAATTGATCGACTCTACGTTTGCTTTGAATTTTAAGTTTAAAACAAATCATTAATATTCTTCAATAAGAATTACATTTGGTCTTTGTTGAAACAGTTTTAAGATTTATTAAGTACTTTGAAATAATAAACAAAATATATTTATCAGACAATACATGACCATTTCAAAACGCATGATATTTTGCCCTGTATGTCTTGCTCTGTTGCTTTTCACATATTCATCCAAAGTTCATTCTGGAGCCGCCACCATTTGTTTGCTCTCGCCCACTGTCTCTCCAGGAATGTGGACATTTCGCAAGACCAGAGAATGCTCGGACAACAGAAAGCTATCCGACCTTCTAGATCGTATCTCCGCGAGCACCCACGGCTACATGAAAAGAGGATCCTCGGGTCAACTGGTACATGCTGCGAGGTCGCCAAAGCCGTCGAGGCCGCTCGTTCCGAAGCATGATGACCAGGAAGAAACGACCTTTTATTCGGCAGGTTGCTGGTAATAGCCGGCCATCGTTACTAAGGGGCACCCTTCTGCGGTTTCGACCTTATTTATGAACCGTTCGGCAATTGGTTGGCGGTCCGGTTTACACCTTTGGCATGTAAACACGTTTAATGACTCCTACTCGAAGCTACCGCAAAATTGTTTTTTTTTATTTACAATGAGTCTGTTTAAACAATATGACGCAGACGTATCTTTCTAAGTTACATGCATCAAACTTGGCAAAGAGGCGTACTGCCGAGTATTTTTTTGAACTTTCAGTAACTCTCGCAGAATTGCTAAAAAATGCATCGCATAGCGAAACTCTTAGCTTGTTTAATCAGCCATTAAAAGACCATCCAATATTTATAGAAACGAGTTTTTGAGAGATATTTGGAGTACTTCTTTAATATTTATGAGAACTGAGTCGGACATTCTTTAGAGAAGATGGAATGTAATTCCAACCGTCTTAATCGTCTATTTGGACCCCATTTTTGGGCTAAGATTTTTATCATTGCATCATCATTTAACTAATTGACAAAGTACAAAATAATTTTTCTGTAGCCCAATAACCACCAATTTAGAACTATTACCTGGTGTGATTTCCGTTTTACTTTCTCGTTTTACTACGTAAGAAGCGAAAGTATTGTGATCGTGTGACGGAAATCGGTGATTTTTCAACAATAACTTTTATTGCCGGGCCCTGGTTACGAAAAACTAGATAAATCTCGGTACTATATCTTGCGTATTACTTCCTCTAACATGCTGTTCTCTAATAAGTAGAATTTATATTTTGTGGGTTTTTGATACCGAAAAATCGATTGACAGCGAAACGTCCGTGGTCAATGCTAGCGCCTAAAGCGTTCTACAAAATTGATGTTCCCCAGTCGATCCAAAGGTTCAAGGTCCTACGAGTTTGAAAGCGATATTTTGATTTTGGGGGAACATTACATAAAGTATCAACATTTTAAAAATTTTCTCAAAAATGGCTTCAGTTTTTTTATTACTATTATATTTTGACATAGTATATTGTAATGACGCTGAAAAGAATGGCACCAGTCACATTTTCGTTGAAATCTTGTCACACTTTCGTTCACATCTTGTTCATTAACATCGTTGAAATTCCAGTTTTTCGCAAACTTTTAAGAGTTCTAAATTTTTTCGAGGACTTCCTGCAACTACAGTATTAAAGACAGAGACTTTTTCTGTAATAAAAGCTGTTATTTAAAAACATTTTTCAAAAATGTGAGACTTTTCTCGTAATTTGGCGTGAAATATATGCAAATTTTAAACAATTATTTAATAAAGCAATTAATTAATAAAGCAAAAGTAGATAAAGATTTTAGTCATGAATGAAATCTATTCTTTATATCAATCTATTACAAATGCTGTTCATAAAATATATATGAAGTGCTATTTATAAAAGAAAGCAGTTTTACTAAAACAGTTCCAAATTTCTAATTTTTTTTCACGGATAGATCA